>CAJHQP010009122.1:0-23758 GCA_905132765.1 Moricandia arvensis
ATCTGATTAAAGTTTCCTATAGTCCACACACAAACGCTATGAGTTATCCTTCTTCTTTACTAGTACCACATGAGATGCATACGGACTGCAGCTTGGTTGGACAGTACCCGCTTCTAATAATTCTCTCACCATTTTGTCCACTTCATTCTTCTGTTGCAATGCATATCTATATGGGTCTCTGGTTTATAGGGATCAGCTCCCTCCATCAAGGTGATTCTTGTGATTATGGTTTGCTCGAAATGGTGCGTAAACCAGACGGTTCCTCAAATATGTCTGCAAATTCACTAATCAACGCCTGCATAGTGACACTGTACGCACTATCTTCTTTGTAATGCTTAATAACATTCAACCAAATTCCCTCGTTCTCTTCCTCATCGCATAGATCATACACAATTGGTATCTCATCATCCTTGATCTCATCTATTCGTTTCGCCTTAACTTCTCTTACTGACCCTGGTTTCAGTCCATGCAAGACACACTTCTTCTTCCATTGGAAAATGCATGATTAGTCTATCAAAGTCCCATGTAATAGGCCCCAAATTTGATAGTCACTGTACTCCTAAAACTATGTAATGACCCCAACGGAATTACCATCATATCTGATTGGAACTGATGATTTTAAAAATTCCAAGAAGTTAGCTATGCTTTGCACACACACCTAGTTTGGACCCATCTGCTACTGATACTCTTGTTCTACCAGCTGTTTCAAGTTTGCATCCCAACAAGTTTGCAATTGTTTTATCCACAAAATTGTGTGTAGAACCAAAGTCAATCAGTATGTAAATGTTCTTTTTTTTCCATGGATTCCTCTATCTCTCATTGTAGTATAATCCGTAACTCACCCTCCAAGTCTTCCTCCTTATCTCTTTCTATCCTTCTCTTCGCCCTCTTCAACATCAATCATAAAGAGCTGTGTTTTCTTATGCGTTTGATAATGTTCTGGAGTAAATTTTTCATCACAGCAGTAACAAAGACCCTTAGCCCTTCTTTCACCCATCTCCTCATTAGTCAAGAACTTTCTCAACTGTTGTGTGTTCTCTCTTGACTTAAAACCCATCTCTAGTCTGTATCTTTTCTTGTGCTTTTGGTAATGGTAATAAACCTTTTCCACCAGTACTTCCACCTATACTTATTGAAGTAGACCATCATGAAGTGATTTGTTTCCTGCGGATGAGCTCTTTCATATAATCTTCCAAGAACCGAGCATTGTCTTGTGGATTAAACATTCACATATGCATATGTGTGTCTAACCTCAATCTGCCAAATAAGGACTGACCAGGTACTCTTTCTGACATATGTAGTCGAGATCATATCAACTAAAACTTCGCGTGATACTCTCTTATTCCCTCTGTTTCCTCCAACTCTTTCAACTCTGAAATCGGATCATCCAATACTTTCCTCAAATCTTTCTTTGAGTAGTGCTCTATAACTTCTCCAATCACGCAAGACGTAACCATTTTGATCTTCCTGTACAAGAGCTTGGTGCCAAGTGCGAGCCAGGCCATCAAAATGTATAGAAGCAATCACTACCTTTGATTCTTCTGGAGTATTATCAATGGTAAAGAATTGCTCTAATAAACACAACCATTCTTATCTTTTCTCCTCCGAATCTCGGAAAGTCTATCTTCGCCAAACGAGTCATGCCATTGTAGATATTATCCACATTAGCTTGCGTATGATCTCGTTGAATGTCCTGAGTATGTGAAATCCTTGGGGAGTTTCCACGATGAGCCGGATCATTACTCGTCGATGCCCCTGTTTGATTAGGGAAACATATCATCAATTTAAAAGCCTTCACCATCTCCTGGATTTCTTGACTCGTCTTCTCTTCTTGTAAGGCAATCGACTTCTCCAACGCGGTGAATATTACTTCAATTTCATCGTCGACCTCCCAAACCACCGTCTTCTTCTCAATCGTGTGAGATCTTGTCTCCGCCATCTCCACCTACCAATCACCGCAAATTCCAAGGATTGTCAAGCTCTGATACCACTAATACGGTAAATCTGTATGATAGATCAATGTTTGAACAAACAAAGATCTATGAACTCACTTCACAAGAGATTGCTGAATAAGAACAATCCCCACTTCTGAATCGAATACACTTCCAGAAAGTTTAGAGAAATTGATAAGAATCTTGTACAAGTTTTTTCAGAATGAATATACTCAACTAACGAAACAGAGTTCTTATATTCCCACACTCTGTTTCAAGCTCTGCCAGCTGTCACTCATTGATTGGAGCCGTTGGTATCACCCAAACAGACTTTTACCGCCTCTAACGAACTCTTCCCTCCACTCTAATGTTTCCACATGTCCTCATTTCGTTTCCCTTCCGTTACTTGTACCAATCACAACATTTGAAGCAAAATCAGGAACAGTTCCCCTGGATTTCTCCGCCTGAAAATCATATGATGCAAGAACAAAATATTACAAAAACAAGGTTAAAACAACATATATTCAAAATAATTTTGTAGGCAAAGACTTGGAAGAGAATCCATGGTTCTATTGGCAAACGAGCCTATACCGAGAGAGCTCACAATCATTACCTCATATTCAACAATTCGGTTCTTTTCATTTTCTGCTACCTCTAAAGCTTCTATGATAGAATCTATTGAACTGAAATGAATTAATGTGGTAAAATTCCAAAGTCAGTTACAACTTGTTTAAATACTCCGGATAAGCTAAAGGAGACTTAAACCAGAGTGGTTATCTCTTAACCATGATAAACCAACATTCTATATAATCTAATACCCCCCGATCAAGTCTCTGAAACCCAACTATCATGAGGGAGAAAATGATTTGAAAGTGACATTCAATCGAGCAAAAAAGGAATGGTCTAGTATGCACGGCTTTGTGAAGATGTCTGTGTGCTGGTTAGAGCTTGAAACATGCATCAGAGTGAGGAACCATTCTTGACTTGATCTCGGACTGTGTGACAGTTAATTTCCACATGATTCGTTCTCTCGTGGAAAACCGGATTAGTAGCAAAATGCATAGCTGACTTGTTATCACAAAAAATCTTGGCCTTGGTTGTGACATTAATTTTCAGACTTGTGAGAAGCTGTTGAAGCCAGAGGAGTTCACAAGTCGTATGCGCCATATTCCAGTACTCTGCTTCCGTGCTACTACAACTGACTACGTCTTGTTTCTTGGATTTCCAGGTGACCAATGAAGTTTCGAAATACACACAATATCCAGTGACAAACCGACGAGTATTAGGACATGTGGCCCAGTTATAATCAGAAAACGCATTGAGACAAAGGGTAGAGGAAGCATAGTAAAATAATCTTTGACCTGGGTTGTTCTTGTTGTATTGTAAAATCCTGTGCTCAACAGTGAGATGAACATCAGTTGGAGAAGATATGAACTGACTCAAGCAATGAACTGTAAATGTTATATTAGGACGGGTGGTCGTCAGATAAAGAATTCGACCAATCAAATCCGGATACGATGTATGAAGAGGTGTGCCAGAGTCACGGCTCAACTTAACCAACAGATCCATAGGTATTGAACTCGGCTTATAAGCAAGAAGACCTGCATCAGATTAGAGACTCAAAGCATATTTCATCTGGTAAATAGAAATCCTTTTTGAGCTCCGAGCAATCACAAGACCAAGAAAAATCAAAGAGGACCCAAGTCTTTGATCTTGAAGTATTGATGGAGTGTGTCTTTTAAAGATTGATCCTCAGAATCATTTTTTCCAACAATCATAATGTCGTATACAGAAACAAGAGCAACAACCGGATTGCTTGACAAACAATGTAGTGTCCGCTGGTGATTGAGTGAAACCAGCCGAGAGAAATACTGCATAGAGAAGATTATACCATTGTCTTGACGCTTGTTTTAAATCATATAAGGTTCTATGGAGGCGACAAATTAGATTTGGCGGAAGAGAACCAGAGGCAGGAACATAACCTTGGGGAAGACTCATGAATATTTCTTCATCCAGTATCACTATGCAAAAAAGTATTAGACATGTCCATTTGAGACATACTCCATCCTTGAATCGCAGGCAAGACCCAGTATAATCTTGACACTCGCAAGCTTAGAAATTGGAGAGAAAGTGTCAGTAAAGTCGACACCCTCATGCTGAGTAAAACCCTTAGCAACCAAACATGCTTTGTAAACGGCTCTATCGCGCCATCAACCCTGTATTTGAATGTATATACCCACTTACTGCCCACTCTATTATTCCCTGGAGGTAATGATTCAACTGTCCAGGTATGATTGGCTTCCATAGCCTGCAATTCCCTCGTTAGCAGCCTTCGTGAAATGACGGGAATAACATGGCTTGTTTAAAAGAGGTGGGTTATGTTTGAAGAGAATATGAGAGTATATATGATTGATAAAACGGTGTATAATGTGAGTAGGTAAGGACTGAAGAAATAGAATAAGGTGTTGATGATGGTAAGGAAGGATTGAGCTAGAATCAACGGTACCCGGGAGGAAGAGAATAACGCGCGAAGGACACAATGATACTGAGATAAGTAACTTGGAGCCTTGACATTGCGTTTGGGTCTTCCACTCAATAAGTGTCCTTGACCTTTGCTCAGTGGAACAGTCTCATTGATAACACTAGAATGAGGTATATCTAAATGTATAAGAGCAGGAATGCTATTAATGATCACATGAGTATGTATCGGCATGATATTATCAAAGATATCAAACAAAGGAATACTAGTATGAGTCTTATCATCTTTAAAAGGAAAAATATTTTTGTGAAAAACTACATTCCGGATAACTGAAATCTTATTAGTATCAAGATGTAAAACCTTAAACCCTTATAACCAGAAGGATAACCTAAGAATACACAAGCATCAGCTCTAGCAGCTAGTGAATCGAAGAACTCATGAGAAAGATCAAAAATCGTCACAGGCTCATCTCTACCATATTGAACTGAAATGAATCCAAAGTCAGTTACAACTTGTTTATATACTCCGGATAAGCTAAAGGAGACTTAAACCAGAGTGGTTATCTCTTAACCATAATAAACCAACATTCTATATCATCTAATAGAATCGGCAGCTGATCGGACATCTACCGTCTTCTTCTTAGCTAAACCTGCAACACTTTCCTCTGGGATTTCATCCTGTGATCCATGCCTGAACTGCGTTATCGATCTCAGACTCAAATAGCTCTTTTAACATCTTTTCCTTTTCCTCCTGAGAATTGCAAGCAAAATCAAAGTGATGAACCCAAAGTCATCTAAAAGTAACTCATCAGAGTGCTAACATCTATATGTAGTCCTGCTACCAAATCACCATTTTTACAGCCAATCTAAATAAGAAAAAACTTCTTCATACAGTTAAGAACTTGCTCAAATTTCACATTTGATTTCTTTCTGCATCCTTTCATGCAAAATTTACTGGACCAAGTTCAAGCAGTAGGGCATTACCTCGAGGAAGAAAGGTTCTTCACTACAATCCCACCGTTGCATGGAGCGGTCATGAGATCCAGTGACGAGAAAATCACCACGATTGCTGACAGCAAAGCACCAAATCTCTGCGTGATGTCCCCCAAGCGTTAAAAGCAACTCAAAATTGTCTGCATCCCGACACTTCACAAGTCGGTCTTTCCCAATGCTGAATAGGTAATGGGTATTGCGAACAAATTTTAAATCCATATCCAGTGCCGGTCCGGCCATCCGTGGTGCCTAAAGCACACTCATAATATGTTGCTCCCTAACTATAATTTTTTTGATAATATAAAATTATAATTAAATATGCAAATTATTATTAAAGTTTAATTTGTTCTGAGACAATAAAAAGTAAAACAGAAATATTATTCATGAAAGATAACTCTCCTTGCTTTTTTCCAACAAAATCATTTATCAACTTCCAATAATTAAGTTTTTCGGCTAACTCATGCTCTATTGATATCATCGACAGTCCATTCCAACATTCCTGAGACATAGTCGAACGTAGATAATTCTTAATGAGCTTCAAACTTTGAAAAACTTCTTTCTGCAGAAGCAACTGAAATCGGAATTGTTAGTAATATACGATAAGCAATCTCTGTATTTGGATAACAACCATCCATTTTTTTTAGAAATTCCAACATCTCTATCGCCTTTGTAATTTCCTTTGGCAACATTCCTCTTAGATATTGAAGTTCCATACAAAAATGTTTCCCATCTATATCAAAATGCCTAGCATGCTCAAGAGAAGCTTCAAGCTTAACACAAGATATCATCAACTCATCATCTTTTGCTGACTTAGCCTTTTCATACCAAACAAAAACCCAAAGATTTCTTCGTACCGCTGAAATTGCTCGAATCTAACCCCAAGTGACACTATAGCTTGATCCACTATGTTGATGAATTAATCGATCCTAAAACTCTCCTCCGCATTTAACTGGTTACTATCATCAACTTTTTCAGCATCTTCACCATAATGTTTTTCCTTTTTATCAAGCGTTTTGGCTTTGAAGAAAATGATGGTTCAATTTCCTTGTCAATGGCAATTTGCATAGCTTCAACTTTTGCTTTCTCAAACCAGTTTCTCTGTAGCCTTTCAAATAACCAACAAGCCCTCCTAACTGAAAAATGGAAGCCTCAAGATCCATATCCTCTGATTGTAAAGATTTGCTCACTTTATTGGCAACGTAAAGCAAATCATACCAAATTACCATTCAAAACAAGAATTCAAATCTTCCAATTCCATGTGTTTCACTTACTGCAAGACATTCCGCATCACTACGATTTCCAAGATTATCACTATTCTCTGCTAAGTAAAACAAAGCCTCCCGTATATTTACAGCTTGAAACCTTATTGGTTTTACACTATCAATACGACTTTCCCAACGAGTTTGTGATAACTGTTTAAGTGTAGTACCATTCACCACCTCTCTATAAACTTCCCAGTTGTTGGTTGAAGATGAAAATATATTGTATAAACGTTGCACAATGCCCAAAAATGAAACTGCTTTCTCAGATGAAGAAGCCATGTCACAAAGAGCAAGATTGAGACTATGCTACCCACATGGAGTAAAAAAATGCCCTTGGATTAATATCCTACAATATTTTCTGAACACCCTTATGCTTTCCTTTCATATTAGACCCGTTGTCATAACCTTGTCCTCTCACATCACCAATATTTAACTTAAGATCAGCCAATGCATATTGAAGAGTGGTAACAATTCCTTCTCCTGTTTTGTCTTTAATTTCCAAAAATGACAAAAAGAACTCCTCAACTTTAGGTGAATCCGTAGAAACATCTACACATCGAATTAAAAAGTCATATGCTCTTTACGACTAATATCAAGAGTAGAATCCAAAATGATTGAAAAATACTTCACCTCTTAGATCTTCTTTAAGATTACCATTCTAATCTCGTTAGCAAGTAATTCTATCAACTCACTGAATCTTATGGCTAAGATAATGATATTGAGTTTCACCTTTTTCAACTCGTCGAATGTCCTCCTTCATTACTTTATCAAAGCCTCCAATCATCTTAATAAAAGCCAAGAAGTTTCCACTGTTTGGATCACTAACCTTTTCGTTTTCTTCACGAAATGCTAAATTTCTTTCTGCTAGAGTCTTTACCACTGCAATTATCCTTAACATCATATCTCTCCAATGTTTCTTCTCTTTGTTAATTGCCTCCTCCAAATGTTTATCAAGAGTTTTACTTCTCTTCAGACTCTTTTCTAGCTCAATCCAGCGGCTCATGCAAACAATATGGTTGTAAGTAGTGTCATGATTTTTCAGCCTATGTGAAGCATTTCTCCAATCATCATATCCATTAGTCACCAAAAGAGGAGGAAATGTTTCTTAGAGTGAATAATTTACAGCAAAAACAAAAGATTTTATCTTTAGATTTTGAGTAAACTAACCATCTTATGTCTTGTTTCTCTCCATTGTTCATTCTTCTTGTATAACATGAATAAGTGAAACATCTTTCAATACCATCTCTTGGAAAAGGATAATCAACTTGAGGTCTTGCAGGTGGGACCTTTGTCAACCAAACAATCTCTCATTCTCTGTTCAATTTTCTTCCAATTTTCAAGATCATCCATATCAACATCCTCGCGAAAGCCTCTAATATCATTAGATTTCTCTTGTGCTTCTATGTTTTCATTCTCATATTGTTCTTTGTTCATATTCATACAATCTGGATCATCTCTAGCAGTTTCTTCTTCACTCTTCTCAGCAATATCTTCTTCAAAAACAAGCTCTTCATCTTCCTTGTCCTCTTCAGTTTTAGAAGTTTCTTCAACTTTAGAACTTTTAGTTCTCGAGACATACTTAAGCATATCATTAGCTTGAGATTTCACCAATTCATCTTGTCTTGCTTTTTTCTTCCTATTTTTAGCTCCACTTAATTGATTTCTTATTCTATTTCCTGGAAGCATTATCAACAATTCAAAAACATAAAAAAAAACATAAGCTGACAAAATACACGTCTTTAACTGGAACAAAAATCAGTTTCTCTGCAACTTTTACAAAAGTTAACAAAAACAAAAGACACGAAGGAAAAAGAAAAACTTACATAGATTCAGAGATAGACTTATTCTGTCAAAACACAATCAATTTTTTTAATAACAATTGAAGATGAAATATGATCAGAGCCGACAAAGAAGAAGAAGAAAAGATTAAAAAGTTAGAAGATAAAACGCCAATTGTTAGGGTAAATAAAATAGGTAGTTATTGTAATTTATGTATTTTATCATTTAATATAACATATAAGGAAATCAAATATTTTAGAAAAGGCAATTAGTATTTTTGATCAAATCAGGTAGTGATTATCAATTTTTTTTTTTGGTAATCTGTCTTTATTAAAAACGAGCAAAAAAATTGCATAAACCACACTCGAACACATAACCTAAAGGAAAAAGAACATACACAACAGCCACTATACCATAGAAACTTTGTTGGTCATGATGCCCTTAAAATCTTAATAACGTGTGGGCGCCCCAAACCATTGCTTTAAGGGCTTTAGCCCAGGGCTGGGCCTGCCATATCACTATAAAACATAGTTACGTCACGTGTCAGTACAATCAGCACAAATCTGTAGTAAGGATTTTAATACAGAAAAACATGCTTCCACATATTGATTTCCATACACTCCAATATGAGAATTTAGTAGAGTTAGTGCCCTTCTGAGGAATTTAGTAGAGTTTAGGGGAGTACCTGTCATCATGACCAAAGATGAACTTGTGACAATCACCAAAATCCAGTCCCCAAGGTAGAGTGGGCTCAGAATCAGAAGTCTGGAAGGATACCCTAAGAAATCGAAAGAACACATCAAAGGCAAACCGACGAAGACACACATCAAATGACCAAGATCGCAAGACGAAGCAATCTAGGAAGAGAGTGTCATCAAAAGATACCAATGAGGAGCATGTCATGAATTTAAGCAATTGGACATTTAAGAATTTGAGGACAATTTCAATTAAGGGGAGGGGGGGGGGATGTAGTAACCCTCCCGAAGGGATAAAAATGGTCAACATCGGCAAGTTGGAATTTAGAGCCAAGATTTTCGGAATCAAAGTATACTGAGGTATATTAAGTTTTAATCACAGAAAAACTTGACATGATTTGGAGAAACTAGAAGATTGGTCAAGCATCTACATTTTTGGGTCAAGTCACGAGCGATCGGGTCGATCGGGAGTTATGATCGATGAAAGGCGTTTGGATTACTTCAACATTTTTTCAAGACAAGATGCTTAATCTAAATATTTGGTACGCAATAGGACGTGGTAGTTAATTACTGGTTGGAAGCACTATGTTTTAGAAGCATGACATTTTAGAAGTATGATGTTTAGAAGTACAACGTTTTAAGAAGAACATTGTATTAATAAAATATTAATAATAATTCATATTAATAATAATTCGGAAGCAGAACGGAAGGTAAGCATGGGAAGTAAACAGACGGGAAGTAAACACGATGGGAAAATTGAAGTTGGATCAAAAACCTAATTTTGGTATTAGATAATATTTTCCGGGGAAGCCGGAGGATCGGAAATATTTACTGTCAAGGTTAGAATTGAGTTCAGAGGTTTATTAAAAAAATTCAGCTCATCAGAAAGGGCGTGGAAAAATAATCCGGATCAATTGCAGGTCAGAAATATGCAGTAAGGGTCATAATCGTGCCAATGGACCGGGAAATACGAGGTGGCTCGATGCATGTGATCTGAACGTGCTGGAAATGTATGTTTATACAGAAGCACGAGTTGTCGCCGTATATGCAACTGGTACATGCAGCCTGACATGTAGAAGCACGAGGTGTCTTCGCACATGCAACTATTGCTTGTAGCCAGCCATGTGGAGAGGGTGTGGTGCCTTTACATGAAGAACAGGCATTCGGGCCTGACATGTGGGAGGATGTGCGGTGCTCTGCATGAGACCAATACATGCAGCAAGCCTTGTGTGCACCGTGTGTCGCCGCGCATGCGACCAGAAGCATGCGGGCTGACGTGTGGCCATACCTCACTTTCACAACGTTTTCTATAAATACCAATGTGTCTCTTTAGTATCAGAAATCCATTCCACACCAAAGGCACTTCAAAAACGTGGGTAGAGAGGAGAGAGAGAGAGAGAGAGAGAGAGAGAGAGAGAGAGGAGGAGAGGAGAGAGAGAGAGAGAGGAGAGAGAGAGAGGAGAGATGAGAGAGAGAGAGAGAGAAATTTTAGAGTTGTAGTAGAGTTTTGAAGATCGATACTCCACCGAGAAATCAAGTTCTGTCCAATCTACGATTCTCTACGATTGTGACGCAGAAGC
Source organism: Moricandia arvensis (assembly GCA_905132765.1). Classification (NCBI taxonomy): domain Eukaryota; kingdom Viridiplantae; phylum Streptophyta; class Magnoliopsida; order Brassicales; family Brassicaceae; genus Moricandia; species Moricandia arvensis. The sequence continues at coordinate 10,719 of CAJHQP010009122.1, forward strand.
TTTCTCCAAATCAATCCGTCCAAGCCAGTCAGTTACTACTTGATCAAGCAGGGTTTTGTCCAGATCAGTCAAAGTCATGGTTTGGTTTCGCCAAGTCATCTTCGATCAGCCATCTACTTATCCGCATAGAACACTATGAGTTGGTATTGTTTGAATTTTGTTTGGAATTTAGGATAGTAAGTTGATTGAGTTCAAAATTGAACTTAGGATATAGATCGAGAATTCATATAGAATAGAATGCTCACGTTATTGGCATGATAGAGTTCTTAGGGTTATATATCTAAGTGGACTCAGTCAACACATGGTAAGCTGAGATGAAATAAAATTAAGAGTGAATTACTAACCTGACTAGGACTAGGATGCATCATATTTGCTAATCTTTCGTGTTGATATGGTCGAGTTTAGGTTCCTGTTATCTTTAAAGATAGCTTCGCAGCAGGAGGCTGAACTATCTAGGTAACAGTTTGATTGAGTTGATTGCATGTTAGATTAGTTAAATGCTTGCTCGCTTAATTGATCTTATTGATTGAGGTTAGTCATCTATTGGTAAGGGAGTGACTAACTGGTTGATTTGTTATAATTAAGATTATTGGTTATGTGTTGTTATTTAATTGATTAGACGTTAGTACTAAGGGCCATGGGCCATATAGGCTGGATTATTGGTACTAGTGGTTAATATTGTAGAGTCGAGAGTCTAGTTAGGATTTGGAACTTTAGCCTTACGTTAGGTTCTAGATTGAGATCATGTAGTTAGAGAGTGATGCCACTTAGCCTGTGCGAAAACCCGCCCATGCTAGGCATGTTTAAGGGTGAGTAGTGTTTTCTCGACCTCGTACCCAGCGGGTTCAAGGAAACCCCTTATTTTCTGATTTGGGAAGACTCAGTGGGAGACGAGAATTGGAGATGGTCTCGTCGCCTGTGGCTGAGTGTTACAAGACGGTTTCATGGCCTATGGCTGAGTGTTACATGGCGGTGTAACGGTTGACAGTGGCCCGACTATACTGGGGCTGTTAACACCCGGCAGTGACCTGAAGGTACTGTGGGGGTGTCATGCGGTGAACCCAAAGGTACTGTGGGCCGCGGTCAGTTGAAATTTTATTCTTCTAGCCTTTGTGGTATGGAGATAGGATATTGTCGATGTTGAGAAGGAGCACGAAGTCACCAGGCCCAGGTTAAAGTGTCTGTGTGTAGAGGGTTATGAAACACTAGAGTTAGTGTTAGCACCAAAATACGGTGTTACGAGTTAGACTCGAGTGGTAATTAGTTAGAATCTTATTACTGTGATTGTTATTGGCATTGGCATTGGTTATTTACTTGCAGGTTTCTTACATTAAGACCTAACTCCGGCTCAGGTACCGGATTAGGCTTGGTGTCTAGTTGGTTAATATAGACCTGCGGTTGGCCTGTTATGTGTTTGAATGATTGCTTATGAAGGGTGGTGGATATTCAAAGCTATGCGGTATCATTGGTTGGCCGATCATGTTCTTGTCTGATTGTTTGTCAACCGGTTAATGACACTTGTATAGTCTAAGTGTCTAACACTACATGAGTACTGAACACTACAAGAAAACTAAGCTTTTACTAGGGAAAATTTACTAGGAAAATAGTTCCTCGTAAAATTACTACGAGCTTACTTCGATTTTACGAGGAAACCAGTTTTCCTCGTAAAGTGCTCGTAACCTTACGAGAAAAAGGTTTCCTCGTAAATTCGAAGTAACCTTACGTGGCTATTACGAGGAAAATGTCATTTTCCTCGTAAACTCATAGTAACTTCTCTCCTCGTAAAGTCCTAGTAATAGTTTACTACGAAATTAGGAGGAAAGGTTTTGTTACTACGAAATTAAGAGGAAATGGATAGAAAATATCGAATTTAAATCAAAAACGTGTTTGTACTTACTTTTCCTAGCAATTTCCTAGTAAATTCTCAGATTCGAAAATTCCTATAAATACCACCATATGTGATTCATTTGAAACACACCAAAAAAAAAATCAGCTATAAGCTTAATCAAACACAAAAAAAATGTCCGGTCCGGGAAATATTTTCGAGTTGCGGAAGTGGATGTATTCACACAGAGATAATAACGGGAGGGTGACGAAAGAATTTCTCGAAGGGTTGGAGACCTTTATGCATCAAGCAGATTCTACACTACTCACGCAGGAAAGTGGTAAGATGTTATGTCCTTGTCGGAAATGTTGCAATACCCAAATTAGGCCCTCGTGAAAATGTTTGGAAGCATTTAATAAATAGAGGTTTCATTCCATATTATTATATTTGGTATCAACATGGAGAAGATGCTAGTTGTAGGAATGAAGGTAGCAGTAGTAATAGCAATTTTCAGATTGAACCGGTTGAGCATTTGCGTAATGAAGGTAGCAGTAGTAATAGCTATCATCACCAAGAGGAACAAATGGTAGATTGTGATAGGGTTCATGATATGGTAGGTGATGCCTTTGTAACTCATGATGATGATGAAGTTAAAGAACCTAACTTAGATGCAAAAAAGTTTTATGAAATGTTAGATGCTGCGAATGAGCCAATTTACAGTGGTTGTAGAGAAGGTCTGTCTAAATTATCGTTGGCTGCTAGAATGATGAGTATTAAAACCGATCACAATCTACCTGAAAATTGTATGGATGCATGGGCAGACTTGTTTAAAGAGTATTTGCCAGAAGACAATGTGTCTGCTGAATCTTATTATCAGATTCAGAAATTGGTATATAGTCTTGGGTTGCCCTCGGAGATGATAGACGTTTGCATCGACAACTGCATGATTTACTGGGGAGATGATGAGAAGTTAGATGAATGTCGATTTTTTAAGAAGCCACGATTCAAACCGCAAGGTCGAGGGCGTAATAGGGTACCGTACCAAAGGATGTGGTACCTACCAATCACAGACAGATTGAAAAGATTGTACCAATCTGAGGAGACTGCTGGAGGGATGAGATGGCACGCCGAGCATACTCAGACGGATGGAGAGATGACTCATCCATCAGATGCAAGAGCATGGAAACATTTTAACAATGCTACATCCACATTACGCTAGCAATAGCCGGAATGTGTATCTTGGATTATGCACTGATGGATTTAGTCCATTTGGAATGTCTGGGAGACAATATTCATTGTGGCCGGTCTTTCTTACACCGTATAACTTGCCACCGGAGATGTGCATGCGACGAGAGTTTCTATTCATGACCATATTAATACCTGGTCCAAAACATCCAAAAAGATCTCTCGACGTTTTTCTACAATCACTGATAAAGAGTTGAAAGATTTGTGGTCAACAGGGGTGAGGACATATGATTGTTCAACGAAAACAAATTTTACGATGCGAGCGATGCTTTTGTGGACCATAAGTGACTTTCCTGCATATGGTATGTTGTCTGGGTGGACTACACATGGGAGATTAGCTTGTCCATATTGTAATGGAATGACAGATGCATTTCAGTTGAAGCATGGTAGGAAGACTAGTTGGTTCGATTGTCACCGTCGATTTCTTCCGGTTCACCACCCATACCGAAGAAACAAGAAATTGTTCAGGCACAAAAGGGTTGTCTGGGACACTCCTCCTCCATATTTAACTGGAGAACAAATCGAAGCGCAAATCGATTACTACGATGCTCTAGAAACAGCTCCTCGTGGTGGGAATTGGCATGTTCCCAGTAATATGCCTGATTATTATGGTGTTCATCACAATTGGCACAAAAAGAGCATATTTTGGGAATTGCCATATTGGAAAGATCTTCTTTTGCGCCACAACCTCGATGTGATGCATATAGAGAAGAACTTTTTTGAGAACATCATGAACACTATATTGAATGTCCCAGGGAAGACGAAAGACAACGTAAAATCAAGGTTGGACTTACCCGATATCTGCTCAAGGAGTGAGCTACATATAAAAAGCAATGGGCAAGTTCCAGTTCCAATTTTCAGACTGTCATCAGAAAAAAAGTCTTCGTTGTTCAACTGGGTGGCTTCAGAAGTGAAGTTCCCTGATGGGTATGTTTCAAATCTCTCAAGATGTGTTGAGAAAGGGCAAAAGTTCTCCGGGATGAAGAGCCATGATTGTCATGTCTTTATGCAGCGACTACTTCCCTTTGCGTTTGCGGAGCTACTACCGGCAAAAGTACATGAAGCACTTTCAGGTAATTAATTAATATAATACGATGACATGATTAATTTATTTATATATATATATATATATACTAATATGGATAATTTTTGTTTTCGTATATATATAAGGAATTAGAGCATTTTTTAGGGATCTGAGCACCCGCACTCTTAAAGTGGAAGTTGTCCAACAACTTCATGAAAACATCCCCCGTCTTAATCTGCAACTTGGAGAAATATTCCCGCCAACTTTTTTCGACGTCATGGAACACCTAGTTGTCCACCTTCCGTATGAGGCATTACTTTGTGGACCCGTGCATTATGGATGGATGTATCAGTATGAAAGGGCCATGAAAACTTTGAAAGGAAAAGCCAAAAAACCTAGCAAGAGTTGAAGGTTCTATTGTGGCGGGGAAGTTTGACGGAAGAAACATCACATTTCACTTCGTACTACTTTGCACCGAAAGTACGTACAAGGAAACGAGCTCCAAGAAGATATGATGATGGTGGTGTCGTGCCGACATATATGGAAACGATGTTCCAGACATCTTTTGTCAAATGGGCGATTGAGTGGAAATTGAAAAGAGGTTGGTGGTCGAGTGATGAAGACGTCCATAGTGCACACTTTATATTCTTCTTAATTGCGAGCATCCATTGATTGCTTACTTTGAAAGGTAAATATATAACTACAACACTTAATATAATATATATATATATATAATCATATAAATATATATATATATAACATATGATTTTACAAATTGATTTTACGTCAATTTGAGACTCAAGCGGGAAAGCAATACGTGTATTCGACAACTGAGTTAGACAAAGGAAAGATCAACACTTTATCAAGTGGTTTGAGGAAACATGTATTTATTTATTACTTAAAATTGTATGCATACATTAACAAAGTAGTTTAATGTCTAATTATTTAACTTTTTGTTCAGGTTGATTATGACGATCCTGAGTATCCCGCATGGTTTTCGGGCGAATTACTTCAAGGTCCAGTTGCAAAGGTCACTACATCGTCGATGTATTTCACCGAGGCTATACTTTTCATACCTATGACTATGGTAGAACACCGGGCGACAAGTAATTATGGAATATGTGTGAAAGGCGAAACAGATTTCTACGGGATCTTGCAAGAGATTTATGAAGTTCAATTCCCGGGTATGGGTTTGAAATGCGTTATCTTCAAGGTGTGAGTGGTACGACCCCGTCGTAAACAGAGTGTCGATTAAAAAGAACGGTGTAGTTGATGTCAACGGTGGACGCAAGGTTACACCAAATATATATATCCAGGTTTTCAGTATTAATTAAATTTTACATAATGATCTTTATTTTCGTAGGTACGACAAGTTTCGAGCTTTATATTAGCTTCCCAGCAGATCAAGTTTGCTTCATTCCATACCTCAGGATTACTACTCGGGAATAAACTGGTTAGCTGTTATCAAGTTACACTCGAGGATGAATAATCGCTGGAGATGAACCACCATTACAAGAAGATACACCAATGAGATCGAGGTAGCTGAAGCAGAAATTTATGAGTTCTTACTCATTGATCCGCATAATCGTGAATACGAAGATGTTCTGATCACTCAACGGACGAAGGTGTAGACGACGAGTTTTTAGAAAATGATGATGTTTCAACAGATGACGCACATGTATCCGAATGAAATATGTATGTTTATAAGTTTTGTTTAATCACAAAAATGAATTTGGATTATATATGTTTTAAGTTTGTTTAATCACAAAATCATTTGCATTTGGGGTTTGGGGTTATGTGTAGACAGAGGTAGGAGTTTGGTGGTAGAAGAGGTTTATAGTTAAGGAAGTTGTGTTTGGGGTTTTGGGGTTTCGAGTTTAGGGATTTATAAACCCTTTCCTTGTAAAACCTAGTAATGAAAACACGGGCATAGTGTTTCCTCGTAAGTGTCCTAGTAGAGGTTTACTAGGGCTTACGAGAACACTCGGGCATAGCTACTTCTAGTAAGCTTGTTCCCTCGTAAAGGCTAGTACTGCCTTACGAGGACCTTACGAGGAAATAGAAACACGGGCATATCTATTTCCTCGTAAGGTCCTAGTAACATTACTAGGGCTTTACGAGGAACCAATTCCTTATATATACTCGAGAATCCAGTTTCTCATCTTGCTAGTAACTTCTTCTAAATCCTCTAAAGGTATTCTAATTCGTAGTTAGGTGATTAGATTAGGGAATTTTAGATTATGTGGTTGTTTAGAGAATTTAGATTAGGTGGTTAGTTTAGAATATTTAGATATGTTGGGTTTACTTATATTTAGTGTTTTTTTTAAATTATCGGGGATTAATGTTTCGATTTTTTAAATATTGATGCTAGACAGAGAGCTTGCTAAGGCTGGCGGTAGATGGACGTCGTCTCTCGAGGGAGTCACTACGGAAGACATTGTTTGGGCGTCAGATGCTACGCGGGTTCATCTTCGTCAGCTCCCGGTTCATCTTCGATTCCCGAGACTTAGGGAGCTTCTACGGCGTCCGGGAACCACATCCTCCTCTCCTCTCCTCCACCGGTCGGGGTTCATCCCGATTTGGATGTGCCGCGAACGCCTCTTTGCGTGTACAAGGTGGAGGATATTTTGGCCTTCAGGCGAGAAGGGCTCGCGAGAGTTAGACTATCCTACGGGAACGGCCGCAACGTATTAATGGTATGTTTTAATTTTTAAAAAGTTTTTTTAATTTAATTCTTATTAACAAAAATATTTAGAAATTAATCTAATTAATGATTTATTTTGTGTCTCAGGTTCGGTGTTGAACAATTGTGTCGGATCTAGCGTCTCGGACTGTATTAAGGAATACTTTCCGTCAGCTCCAACTGGAAGATGACGGCGAGCCACACAAAAGACGTGTGTAAATCGTTCGCTGTAGGAGTTTAATTAGTTAATTTATTTTTAATTATTTAAAATTATTATATATTGAACTAATCGTCTTTTATTTTTTGGTTATAGCAAAAATATCGTTGTCTATTGGATTCACCAGCGGTGAAGAAGGAGTTTGAGGCCAAAGCAAGAGCACGATTGCTCGACATGGTCTACAACTGGAAGGGCGATATCAGGTATAATTAGAAATTATAATATATATATATAGTTTTAAATATTATATATTGACTTTAATTAATTCTATTTTTTAATTAGGTGGATGGTTACGAGGCCGGAAACCCGATTGCCTCACACCAGGTGTTGGGATGGTCTCATCCGTATTGGAGTTGCGGACTCGGTCAGAACTCCAACACAAACTCCGAGAACCGCATGACAAGACGAGCATGGCAACACGAAGGTGCTTCACACCACGGTCGAAACCTCACGCGGGAATTCGTCTAGACATGGTAAGATGATTTTTAATAACTATTTAATTTTTATTTTATTTGAATATTCAAATTAATATTTAATTTTATAAATTAATTTTAGGCTAAGGAGACAGGAGTTTTCATTCTGAAAGACCTTTACGAGAGGACCCACCGGAACAGGCTGGGCAGTTTGTAGATCTGCTTCCGAGCGGATTAACACGAGGTTGTTGCCGAGTTGACGAACGGTAGACCAGTTGACTCAGCAGACTGGGATCCAGTCATATTATCCACTGTTGAAAGTGGATAAGATTTACGAGAAGGTAAATATTGGTTTTACTATTAATTTTAAATATATATTTAATTTTTCTTATGTTATTAATATTTTTATTTACAGGTCGCCTAGGAAAAAGGGGCGTATCATCGGGATTGGCTTGGTTAACGATGTCCTGCAGCGACATGTCTTATCATCAGGAGCAGCAGACTGTAATGCTCAGCTACGCTCGAAGTTTGTCTTCGCTCACGAGCATGTCATTCTCTCACGATGTCCTCGAGATTATGGCGGTTGGAAACGCGCATTGGGAGGAGATGTTGCGTCAGAGACGGGAACGCGGAGGGATTCCAACCCAACAACATCCACCATCACAGTCACAGCCGGCCACCAACTATGGAGAGGATTTCCCGAGCCAGGACGACTTCGTTCAGCAATTTCACGACCACCATCCCTAGTTTTTTTATTTTTAATTGTATATTATGAATTTAAAACTTTCTGTATATTATTTAGTTATTTATAAAATATTTTGTTTTTTAGTTTTTTATTTATAATTTGATTTTTTTAATTTAAAAAAATAAAATAATTATATTTATAATTAATATTTTTAATAGGGAAAAAACATTTCGAAGCAAATCTCGTAAGGATTCCAAGTAAAATCCTCGTAACAGATTCTAGTAAGTTCCTCGTAAGTCTTTACTACGATCTTACGAGGAAAATATTACTACGATGTTACGAGGAAACACTACGAGGGGCTTACGAGGAAACCATACCCACGACTTTACGAGGAAATGTTTCCTCGTAAGTTTTTTACGACCTTACGACGAAAAAGGCTTTACGATGAATGTGTTTCGAGGAAACGTGTTTCCTCGTAATTTCCTAGTAAATGGCCATTTACTAGGAAATTACGAGGAATACACGTCCTAGTAAGGGGCGAGTTTTCTTGTAGTGGAACTCATACGTGGATATGGTTAACTAAGGATTGATTATTTACCTTCAGCTACTATTTGCATGCTAGAGCTAGATTGATTGTTATTTTGGGTTGTCTTGGTTAATTACTAGGTTGCGGGTTGAGGTTGCCTAACTCACTGAGTAACATTAGGTTACTCACCGAACTATGCTGTCCCTTTTGCAGGTAGCCTTAGTTATTATGGTTGATCGGGTAGCTTGGAACTGGATGTTCGGACCACCAGAGTAGATTTTTATGCCTTTTGTAAACGGTATTGTGATTTTTGTTAGTTGACTCAATTTGGCGTTAGGCAAGGCATGACTTGATTCATTTCAATGTACAAATATTTCTTGAAATAATAAATTAATTGTTTTATATGAGCATCTGAGTATTCTCATATTTGAATAGTCGGTCTAACACAACGTTAAATCTTGGTACAGGTTGAAAAGCCTAAGGCCTCGATCTAACGGAACTGTTAACTCTTGGTAAAGGTTGCAAAGCCTTAGGCCTTGATTCAGCGGGAGGAGTTAGTGGATGAACTGGTCTAAGTTGCGGAAGTATGTTCTGTAACTCTGGTCAGATCATCCCTAGCCCGTCATGTAGCGCCCTCCGGACCATGTTGTTGGGTTGGACAGTCCATCATGTTCTTGTTTGATTATTCGCTGGCCGGTTGGCTCATTTTATCTCTAATCCGCTGTGTTAGTCGGTCTATCGGTCATGTTCTTGTTTGATTGTTGGCCGGTTTGTCGACCATATGTCTAGGAGGTTTCGGGGATGTTGCACTCACCCTCTATCCGCGGATCCAAAAATTCCTTAGATGAATCAAACCTTGTCAAAATTTCTCATGAGGAAGCTCGTGATTCAGCGACGAAGTTGTTCTGAAGGAAAAGTTTGAAAGAGCCATGCGATGACCCTGAGGAAGCTGCGGCCTATTGGAAGGATACATGTAGAATTGTGCCTCCTCCTGAATCAGAGGTTCCAAAGAGACACCTTTCATGGAGAAGGTTCCCAAAGGGTCAAGCAGCTGCACTCCGATTTACTTGAGACCATCCAGGAATTCTTTGAATCTCGGTTGACGTATTTTTTCAGATAAGCAACATTAAGAGCGTGCTGAGACTCCTCCACCGAGTTCTTCACATGTTTTGAAGCATTATTCTTGCTTTTGCCGCATGTGGGTTCTCTATCCGAGAGATTATTGTTCATGTTTTGAATCACTATAACGTATCGCTCAGTCAGATTACTCCTGGAGTATGCAACATCTTATTGGGGTAGTGGTTCAGAGATATGAGTGCGGTATTAACCTAGATGTTGCGAATATAGATTGTTTCTTGACTTTGGGAAGAAGGTCGAAGTCTTCTTCTTACTATGTCAAGTCGAGAACCTTTATGGCTTTTATCAAGGGGTTCCCTATAAGGAAATGATTTGGAGACCCTTCTTGTTTTATGTCTATTTTGAGAGTGTGTCTGTCGTAGAAGAGTGTCTCTCAGCTTTTTGAGACTGAGTGGAGAACAAAGCGTAGTTTAGACGAATACCCTCGCGTTTTTCTTTTTAGAGAAAACTAATTTGTGTTTATTTTGTCATTTTTTCCTTGCATTTTATGATCCTCTCCCTCCGTTTCCGGCAGATCTTAATTTTTTTAGAGACCCTCCCCGTGAGGGTCAGTGATGGTCGAGTTTATGGAGTTACTTCACACCAGAGAGATTCTAGGAAGCAGTTGCACCCCAAAAGTCTCTTGTTCAGTCTAGTTCTTTTTCGGAAGCAAACCCAGGATCTGTCATGGATGCGTATGAATCACACAATGATCATTTGGTGACGGAAAAGTCTCTGAGGAACGAGTCCGAGAAGACAATCTTAACGTTCATGAAGTTTTTTTCCCAAGATCCAATTGGTCTTTGAATCCTCACTTCGAGTATGGGAGGTGGAAGTGGTTCCGTTCGCATCCGTCTAAGAATCAGGGACAAGAAGAGATGACATCCTAGAATGCTTGCCTCGGGAGTGATTGAGTCTTTGTGGTGCAAAATAGGGCGACCATTTGGACAGCCTGTGGCAGTTGACGAGCTTTCTTGCTCAGAATAGTATACGGAAGCACCCGCATGTATATGGGTAAGTTCTTGTTTTTTTTTTTTGTTAAGTGTCCTTATAATTGTCTAACTCATTGGTCTCTACTTTTTTGTAGTACGCTGGTGCGATGAATGAGGCCATTATGGTGAGTCATTCTGAGGGCAGAGCGCTTTACGTGGGAGCTGATGAGGCTGAGAAGGAGGTTGTTCATTTGAAGAGTGATTTTGAAGTTGAGAGGCGTGGGCGTTCTGCTCGAGAGGCCTGGTTTGAGAGTGAGCATGCCTCTCAAATCCATCATGATCGTATGCAGGGACTTTGAGAAGCGCTCTTGGTTTACCAAGGCCATTTGGATAAGGTTACCGCTGATTTGGTGGCGATGGCTGCAACTCAAGAATCGTATGGCGATTTTCGAGAGTGTAGCAGTGCCGTTGATACTTTGGGATACATGAAAGAGAGAAAGTCATTTGACCTGGATAAATAACTAGAGTTCCAGTCTTGCCACCAGACCAGGTATGCTATTTTGGAGTCTTTATTGTCTTGAGATAGATGGGAGAATCCAGGGAAGGTTGGCTACAATCCCAGTTTCTCCCGATTCCGAGAATGTTTTGACTTGATGCTTCCTTGTGAGGAGGATGAAGTCAACCAGCCTCAGGACCAGTTGGAGTTGGGTGACTTTGGGCTCGGACAGTCGTGCTCCGGCTTTTTTATTATCACCCTTGATGGGTTTTGTATTTAGAGGGAATGTGTTCCCCATTTATGATAAGTACTTTGACTTGTCTTGTAGTTTCCCTTCGGGGCTTGTCTATAAATAACCATTTTGTAGCTTTTCTTTTTATGTATAAAGTGTCAACGAGGGCGAGAGAGTACGATTGTGTTTCTCATTTATTACGCCCTAGCAGATCGCAATACTTGGCATTGTATTAAGATGAGAGTGTATGAGGGCTTATACTCCGCATAGCCTCATTAATGTCCACGTACCAACGAAGAGACAATTTTATGCATCTCGTATCGATGATACTATGCCTTTGAGAGCTAAGAGTGGAGTTAGGGTAACACCTTGGTCTACTTTTGTGTTTGGAGTATGTGAGTCAGTCCTGGCTTACTTTAATTATTGCAATTTTTACCTGATTCTACCTCTATTTTAAAGTCTGCCAAAGAGTTCTCGGCTTACGTGACCATAATTTTGGATTTTCTATAGCATGCTTACGGCTTGTGTCGGATGTTATATATGATAACCAATTCTATGAGAGGAGTAGGTCAGACAAGGTGTTCATTTAGAAAGTTAGGTTTTTCCATGGGGGACATTCGCAGACACAATATGAGGCAGAGTACTTGTCTTTTTTTAACTCAAGTTATTTTGTCCATTTATAGTCTTGTGACGACTGTTTTTTTTAGAAGTCGTTTGCGTTTGAAATTATATTTCTGATAGTCTGTGATGTCTCACATTTTACCCCTTGTGTAACTGGTCTTATGAAATGATGAAAATCAATTCATTTTTTTTCGAAAACACGATGGTGTTAAGTTTAACCATCCTTTACTAGACGTTTGACTTAAACTTTTTACGAGAAATTGACTTCTTGCTTGTTTTCTCCGTAAAATATTACGGGAAACCCTAATTTCGACGAAGCAAAGGACATTTGGAAAGAGACTCAATCGAGAACATGATGAAAAGTGGATATGAAAATGAGAAGTTTTCAAGGTCTATCAAGAGAGAAAAAAAGGGGAAGAGAGAGAGAGAGTCCATGGGCGATGAAGACTCGAGAAGAGGATGTTTGGAAAATGAAGACTTAAGGAGAAGGTGACATGGGAAATGTTGGTGGGCGATGAAGGCATGAGGAAACTTGATGGGCCATGTGGAATAAGATGAAGCTTAATGGGCGATACAAAACAAGGAGATAGAGAGACCCACAGAACCATAGGAAGGCTTGGTGGGGATGTTGAAATGGAGAGGAGGAGATAAGTGGACCCCACAAACCAAGAGGAAGGCTTGGTGGGAGATTGATATACCATAGATTTTACCTATGATATATAAAATATTTTTTAGAGTCTTTTATATGTATTTGGTATTGTTTTAGAGTATTTACAGGTCCAAGTACTCATTTGAAGCAATTGGAGCTTTTGGGCTATTTTGGAGCATTTAGGATGCTCAGCAGAAACTCAGAGTCAGATCCAGATTTATGAATGGACCATCGATCGACGTCACACACTGTGAGTCTGATCGACAGCAAAGTCGACAACAAGATTGGTGAAGGCTTGAGAAATTACTAGTTTTACCCATAAGTTTCTTTATTTTCAAGACAAGTCCCTGAACGAAATTTAGACTATTTATTAGGG
>CAJHQP010009123.1:0-23756 GCA_905132765.1 Moricandia arvensis
GGACTTTGATACTCCTTCCGTTTCAGAATAAATGTCATTTTAGAAAAAGTTTTTTTGTTACAAAATAAGTGTCGTTTTCGATTTTCGATGCAAAATCTATTAATTTTATGCTGCAGATTATTTTTCTATTGGTTGAAATATGGTTAGGTGTATAGATAATTGTGTTTTTATATAGAAAATATACAAAATTAATTATTTTTTTAATCCGTGTGCAAAAATCTAAAGTGACACTTATAATGAAACAGAGGGAGTACTAAACTTTTGTTGTCCGTACGGCCAAAAGCCTCTATGGTCGATGGCCACATAATCCGTACGTCATTTAGACATCATAATGTGTTATCCACTTTTTCCACACTCTAATTATACAAAGAAAAAGGATATTGTAGAACATTATAGTAAAACAATGAAATATTAGAGACAATACTAAAGAGTAGAAATGCTGATATATAATACTAAATAAATTTGGAAGGCGACATCATACTATTTTAAAATTAAAGAATACCTAATTTTAGCCTTTGTCCAAAGTAAAACAAAAATTGGAATTTAGTATACTTAATTAGTAGTTTGTTAAATAGAAGGATATATAAAATTATATTTGAAAACCTGTTAATTAATATGTATAAAAATGATAACACATATACTTTTTGTGAACTGGATTTTTAAAGTCAAATAAAAAGCATTAACCAATCATGGCTGGTCCTTATTATCAATAAGTTTTTTTTTGTTTAAAAATGTTTTTCTTCTAGAAAAGCAAAACAACAAAAACTCAATTTCAAAACCTTTAAAAGAAAAAATCGGTAAGACCAATTTAGTCATACATGGATCGAAAGTCCCAGCCGTCCACAGGGGAAAAAGAATGCCCGGATAAAGTCAATTTTCAAAAGTTAAGATAAGCACCTCTTAAGTAGAGATGTGTCTCTTGCACGCATAGAGTTATGTTTTTCGCACTTGGTTTAAAGCAATGTGCGTTTGAGTTTGTTAAAAGTACATATTGAACTACATTAGAACTAGATCGAAAATAAGTAATGTGACTTTGTGTAATTATTTCATTACTTGTCACTTATTTATATGTTAATGTTAAAACTCTAGTTAATAGCTGAGTTATTGCAGGTTTAAAAGTGGTATTTCCTCATTCTATTTCAGTTAGAAGCTTATGCTTGTATTTTGTCCTACTCGTTACTAGATTATGAATGCTTAATCGCCAATAAAATATGTCGGCCTCACTCCATAATATAGACTTTGTCAATGCTTATTAGATCTCTCGTCGATGTTTATTTTCGCTTTGGTCTAGCGAGCTGCAACATAACTCTAACATGAACATATTTTTCCTTTAACAACTCTAAAACTGCTAAAAACATTTCAGATCACGAAAAAATAATGTAACCGTCCGAATAAATCATTAACCGTTTAACTTTTAATTTATAAAATATGTTTGACAATAGTCGGCTGGTGAATTATTGTTTGAACAAAAAGTATGGTTCTCAATAATGAATTTATTGGAAAATGCATATCTAAAGGTTAATTTTTCTTTTTGTCAACATATCTAAATGATGAATGTAGGCAATGCATTTGGATGAAGACTCGCTATAGCATATACATAAACAAACGAGCCTTAGAGCAGTATTAAACGGAATCTCTTAAGGTGAGATTTTTAACTTTTCTAAGAGACGTATCTTAACTTTTAACTAAGAAAACCTAAGAACCGTCTCTTAAATAAGAACCATAAGAGTCGTCTCATAAGAGTCGTCTCTTAGCGGGGAAAATGTAAAAAAAAAAATAATAATTTAAAAAAACAAATTTTACGTTAAGAATCCCACCTTAAGAGAGTCAGGTTAATCATAGCCTTATAACTTTTGGTTATAAAAGAAAACATTATTAATTTATTATACATGTAAGAACGAATATTCTTCCAATCCACAAATATCCATTGTCTACGTTCATGTTGTTGTTGTGTTTGGAAATGATGCTCACACAGTTCGTGTCTGATGTCGTCATTACACGGACAAGAATCCAAGTACAAGACCATCGACTTTTTTCCACTATTCAAAAAACCTTTCCATCAAAAGCTGACATGCCAACAAAGTAGGCCGTGCAGAAGAATCTAGCATTATTATAATTTGAAAATGTCAAACAAACTGGCCCAAAAAAATACTACGCCGAGGCCCAGCAAAAGCCATTATAAACAAAATACAAGCGTTGTTGTAAAACTAAATCAAATTTTACTCATTGCAAACCTTGAAACAGTGCTGTATCTAATCCGTTTAGAGCAGGATTAACAGGGGTTTCTTAAGGTTGGGTTCTTAACTTTCTAAAAGACGTATCTTAGCTTTTTAACTAAGAAAACCTAAGAACCGTCTCTTAAATAAGAACCATACGAGCCGTCTCTTAGCGGGAAAAATGTAAAAAAAAAAAAAAAAAATTAAAAAGCAAATTTTACGTTAAGAACCTCACCTTAAGAGACCCGGGTTAATCATGGCCTTAGACTTATTAAGCTGTTGAGAATAGATTAGCGTCGTGGAATAACCACCCCAGGACAAGCGGGTTGACAGGGTAAAGGTCGTAAGGCGGCTCCGTGCTCCCTTAGCGATTGCATATATGAGTTACAAATGTCAAGTTTAGCTTGGTAAAACAATTTACAACTTTACATAGAAAACATAAAGCACCAAGTAGTAGAAAACAAACAAAAAAACTCTAAATAATACCATCTAAAGAAAATATATTAATAACAGTTACCTATATTTATGAGAATAAATCTTGTAGATCTTTATTATAATTATGTTCATGATGTATTCAACTCATAATTCGTTAGATACTTTTATGAACGAAAATCTATGTTTTGTTAGGAAACACTTATCATAGCCATATAATTCTTGTGTTTCATAAAAAATGTCACTATACATTTTTTATTTTGTTTCAAAAAGTGTACTTCTACATTTTCAATGCAAATTTCTATATTAAATCTTTTCTTAATGTTTATATGTAAACAAATTTTTTTTTTTCTAATAGTAATAAATTTAAGATTTTCAAATATGATATAAAATTTTATTAATAAATATTTTATTGATTAATTATTTTCAAAAGAAGAATTTTATATTAACAAATGATTTAATAAAATTTTAATAAATTATTTGTATATCCCCAAAATTTAGCTTTATCACAAAAATAAGTTATTAAAGAAGTTTTGTTGATCAAAGTTAATAAATGTTAAGCTTGACCCATTTTGATACATGATTACTAACATACTGAAAAATATTTAATATAAAATATCACAAAGATAGATCCTAAAGGTCAAAATGAACAAAATATGTTTCATTAAATAGCTAAATGGTAATTATATATTTATTTTATAGATATATTAAAATAAATAAATAGTAAATATTTTTAAAATATTTTTTTTTAAAAACTTTTATCTCATTTTTTGGTAATTTTATTTTGAAAAAAAAATTCTTAAAAAAGTTCAGGAAGACCTTCATAAATGTGTTTGATATCTTTTTGAATTTAAAGTTTAGCAAAGCCTTCCTGAATTAGTATAATAGCTTCCTAAAATTTATGAAGATATTGATAAGTACGTATAATATCTCCATAAATAGGAAAACTTTCATAATGTGTATTTAAAAATATATTATTAAATATATATTGAGGAATACTTTCATAAATCTATATTTATGAATATCTTATGAAAAATTGCTAAGAATACCATAAGTTAAGTACCACTTTTCAAAAATACCCTCAATCAAAAATATATTAACATTTGAGTTACATTTTAGTGATTATTGTCTAGAGCTTAGTGTTAAAGAGGTGGGTTGAGTTTCTAAATGTTTTATAAATATTTAGAAAAATTAGTTTAGTCTAATTTCATCATAATATATGGTATTTTTTTTTAAAAATATTCATTCATTAATGATAAATTTGAAAGTAATATCAAACTTGTGGTAGAACTGAAATTTACCTATATTTTATTGAATTTGTATTATATGTATATTTAGTAAGATATTCTTAAATATATAAAACATCTTCCTAAGTTTTCGGAAGATTTTTTTTGAATAAAGTTAAATTTTATTTATCAAAAATAAACTTTATACATCAAATGCATCCATATTTTGAAATTTGAAAAGATTACTACTCCTTAGCTACTTCTGAACCTAGAAGAAAATTGACTTGTACCAAACCAGAATTGCAAGTGCCTTCTAATCCCTTTCCTCCTTTTAGACTTAATAGGTTGAGCTTGTTCCAGATCCATTTGTTGATAATCTTCATCACAGTGAGAAGGGGCATTGGCTGTTCCTCATGTCTTCGTCTGTTACGTTCTCTCCACAATGTATGTATCATGGCTTAAAAAGCGCATAATAACTTCTTCTTCCCCATGTTCGAGTCTGTGATCAAAAATTCTATTGCAGACCAGTCAGTGGTGTAGGAGCTTTGCAGAATGACTTTTGTGAGATGTTCCCAAATCTTTTCAAAGAAGAGACACTAAAAATAGATTATTTCGAGATTCTAGAGCATTTTGCATATAATACAAATGATATCTACGCATTAACTCCATTTTAAAACTCTATCCCTTGTTGATAATTTGTCCAACATTGCAATCCAAGTCATAAATGCATACTTCAGAGTAGTATGTGAAAACCATATTCCAGTCGCCCAAATACATTGCGGCCTTGACTCTCTTAACAACAACCAAGTCTCATGTGTTGAGTAGTTCGGTTTAAACCAGAGTTCCTCCTCCACAGATCAGTATCATCCTCTGCATTGGTTTGTTTAGCTCTGATGGAATCCAATTCTTTTCTATTTCATTTATAAGACTTGAAGATGCCTTCTTTGTCTCCAGGTTTTTCAATTATGCCCTCTCTCTCCTAGCTCCGACCACCTATCAAACCAAAAAGAAGTGTTTCACCCATTCTCTATAGTTTTCATGTGAAATTTTTTCGTTACTCCTCACAGTTTTAACATCTTTTTCCACATCCAAGAACCTAGTTGACTTTTTAAATATTGAGAGATCCATGAGATCGACCATATCAAGATTATGGAAAACATGAAGATAAGGAAATATTTAGAAGATCGAGACGAATCTAGAGAAATCTGGAAATACCGAAAAGAATAGAAAGTTAATATTTATCTAATATACTATTCCATATTAGTTTAGGAAATTAGGTTTGAGACTTCATTATATAAGTCTATGCATCTTGTACTTTATTCTTATGAGAGTCTAATATAATTCTTCCATAAACACTTTTGTGTTCTTTATTCTCATCAATTTGTCATGGTATCAGAACCAAGATCTAGAACTTGTGGATCGAAGTTTATTTTTCTTCCTACTCCCCCCCCCCAAAAAAAAAGTCATTCATCTTATTCTTGTAAGCTTTGTCTTCGCTTTCTTAAGAAGAAACTTTTTCTTCAATTGCTTCGGTCACATGTCATGCCCGACAGCACATCACCTCTCATGTATGCTATTGTTCAACGCTTACATCAACATGTTGGTGGCTTAAGAAGATGGAGCCTACTAGTGGTTTTTTTTTACGATTTGGTCACTGTTTGACGACATTGCAAGCGTTTTGACTAACGTGTTGCAAGCGTTCTTGTGTCCAAGAATTATGAAGCACATACATGTGTTTTTCATTATTGATAATGGTGAACGGATTTCACCAGATATTATTTTATATTTAACCGTGAATTTGAATCAGATGGCCTGCTCATATGATCTTCAATGATGAGATGGTTATATGATTCTTTGAACATAAATCTATTGATTGATTCTTTCAGTTCGATGTTCTTTTTCGCCTTCGCGAATAACATATTTAATTATTTGACTTCTCGCTCTCGTGAGTTGTTTTTTCTACTCCACAATCGTGAATTACTACTTGACATCGCAATCGTGAAATTTTGTCCCTTAGTTGAAGAACCCTACGACCGGGTATAAACGTCGATGACCCGACGGCCGGGTATTGCAGCCGATTTGACTCTACGATCGAGTATAAACGTCAAATTCATTACCTCATGCTGGGTATATTGCTGATATTTTGAAGATTTGTCCAATCTCACACGTGTTATCACGTATGAGCTTGCGGGAGGGTATTGGGAGATCGATGAGATCGACCAAGATTATGGAAACATGAAGATAATGAAAGATTTAGAAGATCAAGATGAATCTAGAGAAATCTGAAAATACCGAGAAGAATAGAAATTTAATATTTATCTAATATACTATTTCATATTAGTTTAGAAAATTAGGTTTGAGACTTCATTATATAAGTCTATGTATCTTGTACTTTATTCTTATGAGAGTCTAATATAATTCTTCCATAAACACTTTTGTGTTCTTTACTCTCATCAATTTGTCATTAAACCTACTTTCCAGAAACTTTTCTGTTTGAGTAAATTGAGTTTTATCCATTTGCCCCACAGTGATTTACCTAATAGCATCCTCCATATGAGCTTTAGCCCCATACACCAGATTCACATCTTTAAGTGTTCGTATACCCAACCCTCCTTTGCTGTGAAGCTTACATATATCATGCCAAGCGACTTTTGCACCAGTAGACTTTAACTCCTGACCAGAGAAAGGATGGACCAGAGCTGTTTCAACTTCTTTAAGACATTTACTCGGCAGTTTGAAGACAGATGCCCGTAAGTTCGCTAAACTTATCAAGATCGATTGATCAGTTGTAATCTTCGTACTTAAGACAAAAACCGACTTGTCCACAATATCTAAATTTTATATCTATATATTTATAAATATATTATAAATATTTCAAAAACATCTTTAATTTTTTGAAAGATGTTATACATTGAGTAATATTTTCCTAAATATGCATATATATCAAATTTCGGAAGATGACATATGTACTAGGAAGAATTTTCTAAATATACAAAAGTTACATTAAAGAAGTTTTATTTACACTTTACAAAAGAATTTGGGATTTTTTTTTTTGCGAATTCAAAATATATCATATATGTTCATAAAGATTTTCAATAACTAAAAAAAATATTTTTCTCAATTTGTTTTTTGAAAAATTCAAATAAAACAAAAAAATGGGAAAAAATATTTTGAAAAGTTGTTCCCGAAAATGTTATTTTTTTACTTTTTCTTTTAATATTTATTTATTTATTTCATATATTTAATAAATAAGTACTTAAAATTATAAATGAAGATATAATTATATTTACATTTATAGTGAAACTTATTAGGTATTTTAATTTTTTAAATAATATTATAAGAGCAAAAATAAAAAAGATTATTTAAGAGAATTGTCCTTTTATAAATTAAATATATTTTTTTGTTATGAACTGAAGTAATATATGACTAAAAACAAAACTATTGAAATTATATGCAGTAGAAAACTAAACTGTTGAAATTAGAAACTTTAATCATATGCAGCATAAAATCAAAAATCATTAGCAAAAGATTTTCGATTGTTTATTAAACCAATAGATATATAATAAGATAATAAATTAGGGTTGCAAAGAAAAAATAGAAAGAAAAAAATAGGGAAAAAGACCAAAGAGAGGAGGTAACTGAACGGAGAGTACTCTAATATACCCCACTTACTAACATTTTATTCTAACTACCCCACTCATGTTCTCATTACCCCTTCAGAATTCTCTTTCCTTTTTTACCCTTTTTTTATTATTTTCTTTTTTTTATTTTCAAATATTGCGGGATTCACCATTACTTTTTCTTTTTTTCTTTTATTTTTTTGATGGGTCCCATATTATTTTCTGTATAGATTAAATTTTTTTTTCAAATTTCTAATTTTTCGTGTCTGAATTTTTTTTTCAATTTATTTTCTTAGATTTTGTTTTTATTTGTTAATGATTAATAGAGCTAAAAATATGGAAAAAAAATTAAAAATATTTTTATCTTAAAATAATATTTTAATAATAATAAAATAAAAAAATAAATTATTAAAATAATATTTTAATCAACAATTAATTTTAAAAAAAATAATACAATATTTATATAATTAATTTTCCTTAACTAAATTTTGTTTCCTTTATAGAAAATAATCAAATTTAAAATGAGATATTTATATCTAAATTTAAACAGATTTATATAAATCATTTAAATAATATTTTCAAAATTAAAATTTAATAAAATATGTATTTAAATAATATTTAATCAATTTAAAAAAACTTTTATATAAATTTCGGTTACATAAAATATTTCAAAATTAAAATTAAATAAAACATGTTTTTCAATAATATTTTAATCAATATTTAATTTCAAAAATAAATTTAATAAAATATTTATATAAATTATTTTCCTTAATTTAGTTTTTTTATCTTTAATATAGCCTGCAAATTGAAATGTGTATTGTGGATTACTAGCACTACTTTGTACTACCTTAGATTACTTTGGACTACTATATATTATACATATTGCTATGAATTTTATATTTTCGGTTTATTATATATTCTTAACAGATATAACTTATATATTTTGAATTATATGTCCACATATGTGTTTAGCTATCAAGTTAGTCATGAAATCTTAATATTTCTTAAATTGTTAAAAAAGTTACAATTTCCACAAAAAACTTCCTTATACTTCCATGTCTAATGGTTTGGTGGTGGTGTCATAAGAAGGTGAACCACACAAATTAGATATTTTCAAAATGTTGTTTCTACAAAAATGTTATAAACCATCTAAAAGTGTCTAAATGCATTGGTTTTACTGAAAATATTTTATTTTTCACTTGGTATTACTAATAAATGTTGAAATTAGCAAAAAGTATTACTATGAACAAGATAATATTACTACTATCTTGAGTACTACTAAGTGTAAATATAATAATAGTGTTTTTTAAATATATAGAATGTAGACATTTTAAATGAGTAGATTTTAAACTATTTTTTCATGACATGTGTTAAATATGTTATACATTTTAGACATGTTTGAATTTTTTTTTATTTATCTTGGTAATACTTAGTAAAACTAGTAGTTCACAACTTTTCTTGCACTTAATGTTTTATTTTTATTTTACTTTACTTAGTTGTAAATATAATACTAGTTTACGGTATAGATGTTTACATGTATGATTTAATATTTTAAAAAAAATTATAAATAGACGTTAAATGCAAAATTTTAAATAAAAGATTCTCAAACTATACGTCCAACAAAATCAGTTTTTGTTGCTCGTATTTCAATTGAACCTTAGCAAATGATAAACTTTTAGGGGAAATTTCAGTTATACCATAAGTTTGTTACCATTTTTAAAATTTACCACTAATGAATGTTTTTTTCAAAAAATACCTTAAATTTATTATAAAATAGACTTAATTAATTTTATAAATATTTATAAAACATTTAAAAACTCAACCCTACCCTTTAAGACTAAATTCTAAACAATAATAACTAATATGTAAACCCAAATGTTAATATATTTTTGATTGAAGATATTTTTGAAAATTAATATTTAATTTATGGTATTCTTAACAATTTCTCAAAAGTCTATTAGCTTTTTGCTTTGTTCGGAAAATTTGCTAGTCATTATAGTACATTCGGATTGGTATAGCCTAATGAAAAAATGATAATCAGAGATTAATTAGGGATCATTGTAGGGTTTTATTAAACTTATAGACAAAATGTAGTTATGTAAATAGACACATAGATAACACGTGTTAGAGATATGTTATTACACGTTTTTATGAGTTTCATTTGTCATAGTAACACTTAATAAATTTAGGGTTTTATCAAACTCATATATAAATATTAGTTGTGTAGATATACAAAAATTAACATTTGGTCCGGTGGTATATTCCTTATTTGAAATCAGCATAACCCCGGTTCGATAATTTCTTCCCATTAGTTTAAAGTAAGAGATCGTTGATCTGATTTGATATGACCAACGAAAACAATTTTATTTAGTTCAAAAGCTTGTTCCAGCGGGCGGTTGCGGGAGTGTAATTTTTTTTTTTTTCAAAAAACTATATAAATAAAAAAATATTCAATTAAATATTTCTATGTTTTTAAATATTAATACTATAATTTTATAAATATAATTTTTATATTTATTATAATAATATGATTTTCAATGTTTTTATAATTATATAAAATATAAATATAATTCATTTATATTTAACCATTGCTACATTTGGTAGTTAACTAGTCATAAGTATCTGGCAAACGCAACAATTTTTAACAGTTTTACCAATCGTCCAAATCTCTTAATAACGTATAAACCACAACCACTTGTGCCCGCAACCGCATCCGCAACCACTGCGGTTACACTAGTCACCCCCTCAATACTCTTTTTTCGTTAATTTATTTGGTTTAGATTTTTATTTAAAACTAGTCGATGTGATTATACACAAATATTTTTGGTCTGGTGATATGCTCTTTGTTTCTTAACTTTAAAACTTCGAGTTCAATACACGGTATTATTAATCTTTTTTTTAATAAGTGACAATTTTTTAATTATTTCTTCATTATTCTATTAAGGTTTGCTGGATTCTGCAATTTTTTTTCTGCGGCCGTCATGAAATTTCTTTAAAAAATCTCTATTTTATGGGTTTGATGTGATTATACATCAAAACTATAAATTTATCCATATTTTGAACTTAAAATTTACGAAAAACAACATATTTTTTCTTTATCCTCACCATTGATATGGTTTAGAATCGCAAAAGTAGAGCATTGATATGACATTGAGCTCAACAGAATTATTCAAAATCGCAAAAACATACTAAAATATTGTTTATAATATGTTTTTTTTTAATCTTCACCATTGATATCCATCTAAAGAGTATAAATGTTGAAAAAATAGAAGAAGAAACGTGTGGGTGTGGGAGGGGAGAGGGGAAAGGAAACCCTTGGACTAGTTTAGAGGTTTAATATAGGTTGAGTTGTAGTTTAGATGATTCTTTAAGGGCATTTTAATACTTATGCACATTTCTGTAATTAAAAGAAAATAAAAAATAAATTATTTACCAAGAGGGACAAAATAGAATAAACGTTGGAGCTTCTAGGGTAAATTAGAATAAACTCCTAACTGAACAACTAAAGATCCTCACGATCTTTCCGATCTTACGTTACCAAAGCAAGACTCTCGTTCTTCACTTAATTACAACTCTGCCACTTCTCCTTCTTCTCCATAAAGCCTCTTCCTTTCTCTCTCTCTCTCTGGTTCCAGATCACTGTCTCAATTCAGACAATTTTTGGTGGGTTAATTCAAGAATGTCGGAGAACGAGGTTGTCCCCGACAAGTTTCGTTGCAACCGCTCAGACGGGAAGCAATGGCGGTGCAAGAGACGAGCTTTGGAAAGGGAAGAAGATGTGCGAGACTCACACCTCGCAGCTCACTCTGAAGCGGAGCAAGCAGAGAGCTTCCGAGTCGACGAGATCAAGAAAAGGAGACGAAGCGTCAGAGATCGAGCCAAAGGGGTTGGGGAGATCGAGGAAGAGGAAGAGTGTGGTGGTGGAGAAGCAGAGGCTGTTGATGAAGCTGTGAGGAAGATGAAGTTGAAGAGAGGTGATTTGCAGTTGGATTGATAAGGATGGCGTTGAAGAGAGAAGCTGAGAAGAAGAAGAAAGAAGGGAGTGCCTAAGAAGAAGAAGAAGAAGAGGAAGGAGATTAGTGTTAACAAAAGGTTTGGTGATTTCGTTGGGGAAGAGTTAACGAAGGTTCTTCCTTATGGCATTATGGCTATCTCTCCACCTTCTCCGAGTACAAGCAATGTGTCATCATCTCCTTGTGATGTTAAAGTAGGTGAAGAACCCGTTTCTTTGACTAAGAGAAGATTCAGGTCTAAGAACATTGAGCCTTTACCTATAGGGAAGATGCAGGTAATGGAAAAAGTTTAAAGCTTTACACTTTGTGTGGTACACTTTTAGTTTCTTTATTTTGCTTTTGTGTTATTTCTGGTAAGGTGGTTCCTTTAAAGGGAAAATTGGTTAAGGCCAAGAAGAGGTGCCATTGGTGTGGAACCAGAGGATTTGAGGATTTGATTAGCTGTCTGAGTTGTGAAAGAGAGTTCTTCTGTGTTGACTGTATAGAGAAAAGGTATCTTGAGCTATGTTTTTGCTTTCTTACTTATCTTGTTTAGAGAAAGCCTGGGTCCTTGTTTTTGCTGATGGATGGTCATATCAAATTAAGCATCAGTATCTAGATTAGTAATTACATTATAGCACAGTTATAATAGTTTTGTGGACCTAGGATATAGAGGCTTAATCATTCAACTATGGTAACAACTTCACTGCGATTATTCATCTGTTTTTGATGTGCATTCAGAGTATTTTTCTTTCCGCTTTTGAGGAGAGCTTGCTTAGATGATTAAGTGACATAAATGTTAGGATATCACAGCTTCAATACCTTCACTTGAGATTGTTTCTGGAATTTTCTTGTTTCTAATTTTGCTAGAAACAGTCATCATATTGATTTTTGGCTTGGAATAAACTAGGAACAAGGGTTCGAAGAAGAAGTTGGGAAAAAATGCCCTGTATGCTGTGGATCATGCAGGTGCAAGGCTTGCTCAGCCACTATGTCTGGAGTCACTGAATGTAAGGTCTGACTATCTGATAGTTCTTGAGCCTAAAGACTTTACATGACTGTTTCTTTAGCTATTTTGTAACACGAAGCTGTTTACTTCTATAACATGTTGCAGGATTCACGGAATGTAAGGAGTGATATTGACAGGTTTGCATCTACATTATGCTGTCTGCATGCTTCTTCCTGTATTAAAAGAAATCAATGCAGAAGACAAAGAAAAGAAAGGTGTTTAGATGTTTGATAGATCTTTTCTTTATCTAGCTTTGTTTTTACTAATATCTTTGTCTCTTAGGGTAGTTTTCTTGTTTAAGTATCCATATTAAGACTCTTATTCTGGACCCATTTGCTTCTGTTAAGTTAAATTCACCCAGATCTTTTTATGATAGGTCTGAATCTAGCTGAACCGCATATCCATAGCTCTGACTTAACCTCTGATGATCGACAGCTCTGGTGCACACTCTTCCCCTTGTTCCCTTTCTACTATTAAGTTTGTCATATTATGTAATCTGCTTTGAGTTTTTTTTTCTCCTACAAATTTATCTAATATATGTCCTAGTTGCAGTACTCGTAACTCTGCCGTTGTGGATTCACAAAAAATGTGCACACGCAGCTCCTCTGTGCTGATGCTGAGTTCTGATCAAGACCGGAGTCAAGGGAGCTTATCTAAAAACTCTGGGTTAGTCAAATGCTCGAATGGTGTAGAATCTTGTAAGCCGCCCTTATCTAATGCCTGCGACCAATCTCTAAAGAGTGCTCTGATAGAATGTAAGCGTGAAGAGGTCAAAGGGGGCAGCAATGACCTGTCTTTGAGAAGTCTGTTCTCTATGGAGTTGACAAGCAAGCTAGAGAGCAGTGCAGAGGAAATAGTCAGTTGCTATGAGTTGCCTGAAACTTTAGACAAATACTTGGGATGTCCGTTTTGTCTTGGAAGTGAAAAACCATCTAGTAGCAGTAGTAGTGTCAGCCGTTTGAAAGAAGCGTCCAAGAGAGAGAAGACGCATCTAATAACTTTTTATACTATCCCACAGTGATGGATTTTCAACAAAATAATCTGGAACACTTTCAGACACACTGGAGCAAAGGGCATCCTGTTATAGTTCGTGGTGTGCTAAAGGGAGGCTCAAGCCTGAACTGGGATCCAGTAGCCATGTTTTGTAGCTATCTTAAGAAGAGCAATAGCCAAACTGGTAATACGACAGACTGCATGGATTGGTTTGAGGTTGGTGACTTGTGTTCTGTAGATATTACCGCTGCTCTTTCTCTTTATGGATTTTAATACCCTTTGGTCTTTAACTGGTATGTTTTTATTCAATGACAGTTAGACATTGGGTGAAACAAGTTTTTTTGGGGTCTTTTAGAGGAGAGGCTGAGACTAATACCTGTCAAGAGAGGGTGAAGCTGGAGGGATGGCTATCATCTACTTTGTTTGAAGAACAGTTTCCCAAATCATTATGCTGAAATACTGAGAAGTTTACCAATTTCTTATTACATGGATCCAAAGCGTGGTATACTAAATATCGCTGCAGGCCTACCTGATGTTATCCAAGCACCCAAGCTAGGTCCATGCCTCAATATTCTTACAGGAGTGGTGAAGAATATGCAAAGCCTGATTCTGTGAAGAAGTTAGGTTTTGAAACTTGTGACTTGGTAAGTTCTCTGGGTCATTCCATTTCTGGCAGAGGTCCCTTTGTCACAGTTACTAGTTTTACTTATCAAAGATTTACGTTGATTGTTCGCTAAAGAAGTAAAACTCTGGCCAGCTACTTTTTCTTTGTTTAATTTTTCAGATGTAGTTGTATTTTGCTCAAGCTTTTGATTTTCTCTGCAGGTTGATATCTTGCTGCATGTCACAGAAACAGTACTGTCAACAAAACAGATTTGCAGAATAAGAAAGCTAATGCAAAATATTGGAAAAGTAAGATCTGAAAACTCAGAAAAGAGGGAGGAGAGCAGATTTGGTAGGGGAAAGAAACAACATAGGATTGACACTTCATATGCTCAGAGGAATTGGTCGGATGATTCTTCCAGTTCTGACTCAGAATCTTCACAACACCGTGTAGGCAGTGAGTTTAAGGTAGAGGAAAGAGAGAGTTGCAATGACTCCTGTGAAGAAGGAAGCCTAAGTAACTCTTGTGGTGCCCAATGGGATGTTTTCCAGATACAAGATGTTTCTAAACTTCTTGAGTATATTAAGAACCATTGTGTCGAGCTAGTGACCAAGGATTCCGGCAAAACACAAGTGAGTTTTGGCTTGATAGTTTAAACACTTTTACTAGAAAACAATCATTGATGTGTTCCCATATTTATTATGTTTCATTGTTGCAGGTGAGCCATCCATTACTTGAGAAGAGTTACTATCTTGATGAGTATCACAAAGAAAGGCTTAAGGAAGAGTTTGGTAAGTATCATATCCTCATTTCTTCTATTGTCTTTATCTTGCCATTGTGTTAACATACTCAGCTTCATGTCCGCTTGTTCTGTTTCTTCAGACGTTGAACCATGGAGTTTTGATCAATGTGTTGGGGAAGCAGTCATCATCCCTGCTGGATGTCCATACCAAAATAGAAAGAACAAGGTATCTTTTCTTGGCACTCAACACGCTCTTAACTTGTTTATAACCGCAAAGGTATTACACTTTTTGACATAACTTTGGTATATGTTTTTGCTAGTCTTGCGTGAATGCGGTCCTGAATTTTCTTTCACCGGAGCACGTTGCTGAATCTATCAAACGAGTGACGAGCTTAATCAACTTCCTCAGAGCGTGAAAACGAAAGCAAACAAGATTGAGGTAAGTTCCCCTTTGATTTTAAACAAGACTGAATATAGAAAAGGAGTGTTGTCTAATATGTATGGCTGCGAAATCCAGGTGAAGAAAATGGCCATCCATAAAGTCAGCGAAGCTATTAAGGAGATCCGAGAGCTCACATCTTAACCGCGGCATCGAGATTGTAACTAGAACTAGAGGTACCAAATCTTGATTCTTGACCATTGAGAACAAACACCCATTCTTGGCTGAAAGATTCAGCTGTTGAGTTACAGTTTCAAGCACTAGCAGAATGTAAAATATATATTGAAACAAACAAACAAACAAGAACAAAAGAGAAGCAAAGGGGGATTCGTTTGGCATTCAGATAGTTGTCAGGTGATGAATAATAAAGAAGCATTGATATCAAACTTTTGTTTTTCTTAAAACATTTTGCACAATAATAAAGAACCAGCTCTAGCCGGATGCACATTCTTGTGGCTTCCCCTGTGGATTGTGAGTATCCGAGAAGGAACTCGGCTTTGTGGTTCCTGAATATTCCTCCGATGCTGGTTTGTCCTTGTCTTCTTGACCTATCAAAGTTAAGCTTTGTCCATCCAGTTTCCGGCTTTTTCCAGACAACATCAATAGCTTGTTTATTGTTGTTTCTGATTAAGAATATGGTAGCGTGTGTCTACTAAAGGTTGACTGGTGTAACCATAGCGGTTGCGGGCGTTTGTGGATGCGGATGGTTGCGGTTTTATGTGTGTTTTAAACGATTTAAACAACTGGTAAAGTAGTTAAAAATTATTGCGTTTGCGGAATACTTATGACTGGTTAACTATCAAATACAAGAGTGCTTAAACAATAAATTAACAATATTTATATTTTATTTAATTATAAAAATATTAAAACATATTATTATAATAAATATAAAAAATATTTATAGAATTATACTATTAAATTTTTAAAAAATTATAGATATATTTTTTCTTCAAAGTTTTATAATATAAATTAAATATCAATTTAACTTTTAATTAAATATTTTTATTTTCTTATTTAAATAGTTGTTTGAAAAAAATAATTTTTTACCTTCTTGCAAACGATAGTTGGAACCAATTTTTGAATTTAGAAGTTTATAGCGGTTTAAAATGATTTGTAACGTTTTTATGATTGTTGCAACACGCCACAACCGATACCAACCGCAAAAGCTTGTTTGCGGGTGGTAGGGGAAAAATCAATGATGCCCTAAATTTTAGGAGGATCTCTCTCTCTTTTTCTGCTCTCTGGTTCAGAAACTTGCAAACAAAGAAAGAATGTGAACAGAGTTAGCCTACATTTTCCAGAAACTTTCTACATGGATGTATGATCCATTTGTGTTCTGTTTACATATAATAAGAGACTCATAGCAGATCAAACCGGTAACAAAATATCCAATATTTTAATGATCAGATTCCATTCTTCTTACAAATAGAGCCTTAGTCATTCCTTCAGTGTCCCAAATCCCAATAAACAGATAGAACAAGTTTACGGTTCTGTTTATCCCGGTTTTGTGTTTCAATCTTTGTACGGACTTGATAGTTGGTTTGTTGGTTGAATCGAGCTAATCCTCATGTTTGCTATTTCCATGAAAAGAGGTGTGAATAAGTAATAGTATATCTTTCTTCATCCAAGTACACATGCCTTTGTTATCCTGTGAGTTTGAATTTTCAACAAAGCCAATATACATCAGTGTACTGAACATTTTGGTGGTTTCTGGTTTGAGTATTCCAAATCATCAATGTGCCAAAATTTCAAGAAACCAATATACATCAAGGTTAGTTTGAATTTCCACATGGTTTTGAAAAGCATTCGAAGTTTCAGTTCTTTTGAGAGGAAATAAGTGACCAGTATCCTCGGGTTCCACCCACTTGTTGCGTGAAACTAAATCACAATTATCATGGTCACATAACACGGATATTGACCTATGCTTTAGGATCCATTTGAATGCACATAGTCGATTTGATTTGCTCAACTAGGATCATTTTCAACCCATACTTTTTACTCCAAAATAACATCTTCTCTAATCTAGTACTACTAAGTATTTAATCTAGTACTACTAAGTGTTTTATTGTACCATGTGAAGCAATAATTTTTATAACTTTTAACTTATATTTAAAACAATATTTTTTAATATTTAAGGTTTTACTATTTTATACTAATATTTTAATTTAATTAAACATATAAAAATAAATAATTTAATTTATTTCAAATTATATTTAAGAGTATATATCTAAAATTATAATCTTAGATAAATTTTTCATTTATTTCTTTTGGTTTAAGATAGATTAAATTCACTTGTATAAAATTAAAAATATCAAAATAAAGTGTATAATTATCAAAAAATAAAATTAAATAGATTTTTTAAAAATTTTAAATATAAAAAATAAACAAATAGTCTTACGGTTAAATTTTTATAGATTTTGAAAAAGATTGATAATTTTTGAAAATCTTGTAGTAATAAAAATTGTATGATTATACGAATAGACTTATTTCAAAATTTATAAAATATTTTTATATTATTATATTTAAAAGTCATATTCGAATAAATTTATTTAAAGACGTTATATGGATTATTACCATATTCTAAAAAATTACCAAAATAGATATTAATATTAATTTTAATTGTCCATGTCACAATTAGCCATGAGCCATATCATCATTTTCTAGTATTCCATATCACATTTTCTTAGTGAAAATCATTGTATAGAAGATATGTGTAAAATCACTTTGCAAATAATGTGAATGGAATTTTCAGTCCACATTAAGTACAAATATAACTATTCTAAATCTAAAATAATGAATTATTTTTATTTCCAAAATAGAATAAGACTATAATGAAACTTAATATATGTGGACTTATTCCATTCAAAAAAGGGTTTTAGTGATAAAATCTCTAACTTATTTTTGAATTGGAACTCCTCAACAAATATTTCAATGTTTTAAACTTTAAATGCATAAACCGTTAACATATGTCACCATCTATTTATAATTACATCTATTTTGGATGTAAAAAATTAAAAAATTTAGTTGAGTGATTTTATAACTAAAACCTTGTAAAACAATTTTATAAAATTGTAAAATTTGATAAAAGTTATAAAATCGTTAAAATGTAACAGTTTCTAAAAATATTGTAAAATTGTTTATAAAATTTCATAAATAATACATCAGAGATTATAAAGGCATATAAAATCATTTATAAAAGCTTATTAATAACTTAGAAAATATAATAAAATCAGATATGAAATAATAAGTTTTTATATAATTTATAATATTCATTTATACGAGCTTATAAAATATTTAATAAAGACTTTTAAACTATTTATGATAAAATTAATGTATAATGCTTATAAGAACTTATAAAATAATTTATAAAAAGCTTATAAATTATTAATAGCAATGTAGTAGAAATTGTAAAGGCTTATAAAATTATTACAAAGCCTTATTAATCATTTGTAAATGTTTATAAAAAATATTTATATAAAGTTATAAATTGGTTATAACACTAATAAAATAATGTATAAGGATTCATAAAGTAATTTCAAGGCTTAGAAATAGGCTATCATAGTTTTAAAACAATATATACGTGATTAAAAAATATTTTCAAACTTTTTCTACTTTTATTTTATCGGAGAAATGTTTCACTTTGTTTATCTTCAGTTTCGGTATCATTATTTCATGGTGTTTACCTTCTCTAAATTGATATTTTCACAAATACACTTGTTTGGATTTCATTTATAGAGGTAAAAGGAATTAAATCTCTGGTTACGGTTCTAGCGGATCAGGATGGGGCCCGAGATGCCGGATGGTGTAGTGTATAAAAAGGAAAATTGAGGCAAATGGGAGGGCGCATAGGACTGAGAGAAAAAAAAATAGAAAGGGGACATTGGTATCAGGTTTTTGGTCGTTTTTTTTTTTACGTTGTGGATATAGTGTGTGTGGGCTATGGCGGTCTTTTTGTTTTTTTTTGTTTGTGTCAGTAGGTGTGTTGTGGGTGGTGTTTTTGTTGGTTTTTTTTGGTCTTTTTTTTAGTTTACATAGCCTGTTTGGTGTTGCAGATCCTGGCATGGGTTGGTCGGCGAGTGGGGCCTGGTGCTGGGTTGTTGTAGGTCCTCCAATCTCGCAGTCTCTCTGAAGGTTCCTGATCGCAAGGTACTCACTAGTAAAGGTCTTATCTCAATGTCCTCTATATTCTGTGCTTGCACGACTTGAGCATGATACTATCTTACTGCTTCGTTGCTCTTGTAGCAGGGCGACCTAAAGTTGGCCTCGGAATTAAAGTACAAATGGTCCTGGTTGGGTAATGACTCGCCTGTCCCACGTACTGTGCAGGTCTACCAGCCAGATCATTCGCAGTCACAATGGATATCTCACAAGTTCTCTGTGGACGTTCCATTGGCAGCCATGGACCTATAGGTGCCGGACACCTTTGACAGGAGGCTTCTTCTTAGAACTTATCTCAGAACAGAGTGCGCTGTTCCGACCAATAATTCCATGAATGAGAGATCTTGTTAGGTGTGTTTGTTGCATGTGTTGATGACGCTTGGTGTGCACAGCAAGACACACATACTGGGTCGAGTAATGGTCAGGTTAGATTGGCGCTGAGTGCTTGCCCACAGCAGCCTCTATACGCTTCTTTACAGCATCTTCAAAATGGAGTATCCCTCATTTCTTGCAGATATCCCAGAGGTAGCGCTTCCTCCAGTGGTGTGCTCGCGCCTGTGTCTTCCCTCTCAACGGCTTTTCCTGCCTCATTTGCAAAGATCAAGTGGATGGTATTCCTTTGCGATTAGAGGTGAAGGAGCCCCTCTTAGAAGCGGCAAATAATTCTTGCGATTTCCTAGGAAAGTACTTCCTGGTCGAAGCTCATGTCGTCAAATGCCGTTTATAAGGTCGCAGCAAATGCCGGTGATTTTTAAGAAATGTCTTAGTGTGAGAGAACTACCTTCCTTTGCCGATCTCAGTGATTGATAAATGTCATCTAAACAAAGAGAGAAGTAAAGTGATGAGCATGTGTAGTTTGAGTTGCGTGGTTTGTGAAAAGAGGTGTGATCTGCCTCTGTTTGGACATAATTTCTCTATGCGCAGAGTTGTAGTGTGGTTGATGGGCTCAGGTCCTTGGTAAAATGGGTAGTCGTGAGGCTCTTGAGACTGCTTATCAAGCCATAGATAGGACCTTCTCTTTTAAATGCTCAACATACATTTCCTAGGTTTGACCAATGAGCGCCTGTGTTGTCCTAGACCCGAGTGTGCCGTGGCTCCGCAGTGTGCACTTCAACTCTTCTAGTGGTCTGCGTTGAAGTGTGGATATCCGCCGGGCATGGGAGGCTGGCGGTAGGATATCGGTTGGTAAGCTAACCGGCGGAAGGCGTATAAAGAGTTGGCCTGACTGAGCCGTCAGGTTGGGTGGTGCTGGAGAGAATGTGTGCCACAGTGATTAGGCCGTGGCTTATCTGACGGTCTGCCAAGGCGGTGGGAGCGATTGCGGCGCTGGACGTAGAGTGTTGGTGGGTTAAAGGTTACTTTGCGAGGCGCGGCCGGCTAAGGGTGAGAGATGTATGATTGTGTTTGTGGGTAGAGCTGCACCTTCGAAGCGATATAGGATTATCCTTGAATACCATTTGCCAAATTGTCTCCTATTCACATAGTTTGTGACTTAACCGATTGATATTGTAGTAACATCTCTTATGGGGTGATAGTCTTGTCCTACTTGGAGTGGCAGAAGGAAATTAAGGTAGTCTTTCTCCAGTTAGAAGATCTGAGTAAATCCTCCTGCAATAGTCGTTGGTCTTTTTCCCTTTCTGGTTTTCCATTTGCCTAGATACTTGATTGTGAAGATCGGCGCACTTGTCGCAGCTGTGCTTGGCCTGTTGGGGGCTCAAGCTTTTCATACCAGTGTCTTTTTGATCAGGCGACTTGTCACAGCTTGTCCTTGGGCCTTTGGGAGCTCAAGCTTCCATACCAAGTGTCCCATTACTAAGTACATAAGCAATTGACCATCTTCGACTATCCAACATGAGTTTTTCCATTCGTCTCCTCCATTGCTTCTTCATAAGATCTTGGGTATATTTCCTTGGTCTAAACTCCCCAATGAAGCTTGAATGTTTCTTTCTGGAATACTGAGCTAGAGAACATCTGCACTAATTGGATGAGCTACTGCGTTCTGCATTAAGTACACTCGTTTGTGTCAGTGGTGATCCATTTTGATGACTGGTCTCTTGATCCTTGTCCTCCTTTCTCTAATAGGCGGTAAGGGAGGTCTGATCAGATTGGGGTCTTCCTCTTCAGTCTAAATTGGGTTTAAGGCTACCGTTTCTTGGGTTGTGTGTTTTGAACTTCAGATAACTAGATGGCATCTCATCTTGATCATGAGCTCTGAACTTCAGATGGTGGTGCATGTTCCCTCAAGGCTGAGCCCTTGTTCATTGCCGTTGGCCCTTTCATGATCCGGAGTGAAGTGGCTTCCAAATGGTTCTCCTATCTTCCTAGTATCATGAACTTGGTGCCTTCTCTGATTCCCTCAGGGTCGTGTTGGGTAAGTTGATGCCAGGTTTCTCTAAGATTAACTCCTCAGGTTGTTGCGCCTATCTGACGGAAGACTGAGAGGGTCCTTTGAGATATCCGAAATCTTCTCTCATCATAGTGACCTCTAGCTCCACAACGATTAACATCCTGGAAGATCAGTAACCTTTCTTAGTCTCTGGTACATAGAACTTGTTAGCCTTTTCGAGTTGGAGACACTGTTAGCTGCTGAGGTAAGTAAGAGAAAGAAGGTTTTGAGAGCTTAGTCTGAAAGTTTTGGGGATTCAAAAGAAAGGTGGGTGCATAAGTTGCAACGGCAAGTTGTGTAGTGGAGCTGTAACGGCGGACCGTGAGCGGCGACCCATTCGACCGCCAATAAACTTTAGAACCCGACTAAACTCATTGTTGATATTGTGCAAAATCTGGGTCACGTTGTGACGGAGTGGACCTGTCCGCTACAAGGCCCAGATGTTTGGTCCATTACATCCATGGCCGATACTATGGACGATCAAAGGCAAGAGAAGGCAAGGATAAGACTGTATGAGTGTAAAAGGGGAGAAGGTTGAACTCGGAGTTGGTTTATCGCAGTAAGAGAGTGGCTCGTGGGACTAGGAGAGTAGAGGCGCGTATGACGCTGAGACAGCGCTGGTCGCGTCCAGCGTGTAACGGGTGTAAGCGATCTGTCAAGGATGACAAAGGAACGCTGCGTCGCCTAAGCACAAGTCTCAGAGAACTCAGGCGCAGCTCCCCTCCTTGACCGGGAGTCCACGTCTGCTTCCTTGTATGGTCAATTATTCCTTTTCGTATCTCGGTTCGTTAAAGCCTCCATATAAGTGTAGACACTCTCTGATTAGATCTGATCAAGCTAATTCATCCAGTCTTTTCTTAATTTCTCTCATAATGGTTTCTTGGTGTTCTTCAATCGACTCGAAATGGTTTTCGTCAAGCCTTTTTAGTCTCCAAATCGTATCTTTTAGTCTCTCCTTAGAGACCTCTATTCATCCATTCATGTCTCTGTTTTTACTCAATCTTTCATCGGTATCGAGCAGGTTCTCATAAAATCTTGGGTTTGATTTCAATCTTCCTCAAAGAACACTCAAAAAAAAAACACCGTTTTTCATTCCGCAAAGCTTCCAAGATGGAAAGTAAAGCCAAGAACAAAAGCGTGATTTGCCACTGATACTTAAGGGGGAAAACTATCTCTAATGGTCTCTGTGTGGTGGAGAGAAGCAAGTGGGGAGTAAGGGTTTTGTGGGAGACCGACATCTTGAGGATGAGTGCTCCAAAGCTTATTCACTACGTGAAGGCGTTTAGCAAGGAAGATTGTTCCGTGTGTGATGAAGGTTGGAAGTGGGTCAGGAAGAACAACACGGTGATGTCTATCCTTCCAAGTCTCTAGATCCGTCATATCCCTGTAGAGCGCGCTACAGCTACTGTGAGAAGGCAAAAGACCTTGTGGGAAACTCTTCAGAAGTGTATGGTGAACATCTAAACCTTACTTCGTGTGTCTTCTGTGAGATCGAGCAGCGAGACCGGATCGAGACACAGTCCCTAGGCGTAGCAGGAAGAAGACCATGGAGGTGTCAGCAGATAGAGACACATCACGAGGAGTGGTTGTGCGATTAGAGATTTGGTTCTGGTCTGACTTTGAGATGAAGTTAGAGGCCGACTAGCGACAACGCGACACAGCTGAGCTTGAAGTGCGAGAAGGGAGCCAAGGACAAATTTTCGTTTGGCTTGCTCCCTGACTCGTTAACTCTAGCTACAATGACCTGGATGAGAACAACCATCTGCGAGCGAGAAGGCGTATCTCGAGCCTTGGAGGAAGTTCCTTGCGACACAGATTCAAAATGGAGCAAGGGCTCCGCGCTTGTCGCAGCGCTAGTTGGCGCCGAGCCGGATGAGGGGGGCGATGTTTTCGTCGTGTCGTAACCTAGTGGCAAATGAACCAAGCTGAGGTACGATCT
>CAJHQP010009124.1:0-23755 GCA_905132765.1 Moricandia arvensis
CGAGGAATTAAGTAAAGATTATCTCCAGTCCTCAAATCAAAATGCAGCCGAGAAAGGCAACGAAATATGCGACATATATTTGGTATGCACAAATATCACCCCGACTATAGATATCTATAAATAACTCGCGGTACTAGTTTGAAAAGAATAATGGTAATCACCACTTAATACAAATTCACTAACAATAGAAAATAATGTCATTTCACATTTCACATCTCATTATCATAACACGTTACACCTTTGTAAACTTCTAATACACATAGCAGTAGTGTCATACATACACATAAACCTTGTTTTATTGTTTACTATGTCAGATAAATGATCAATGAAACTAGTTCATTTAACTAGCTAATGTAAGCTACAAGATAATTATTACTTCCTTAGTTTTAAAATTGGGATTAATATATATATATATAGTACGTACATGTACTTAGAATCTATATATTTTACCTACTTAATTACTCAATTAAAAAAGTGTATGCTCGCTGCAAACATCATATTACTTATATGAAGGGCATCGTTTAGTTTCGATATGAATCTCAAAAACGATAAAACTCATAAAACTGGATCGAAGTAGAGAGATTTGGTACATCAAAGTTTGGTAGTGGGTGTGTGGTCAGTGGTGTGAAGTCTCTTTTACCCAACGCAAAAGGGTTCCAAGTTGCTTAGTGAAACATATACACAGATATGGAAAAAGTATTATAAAAGAAAGGTAATGCAAAGATACTGCGTTTTGGCAAATACAGGTTTTTATATCAAAAGCGGAATCAAAATTGTAGCAATAATAATTATTTTTGACACAAAAACATGTTTGTAAGAGAGAGAGAGAGAGAGAAAGGATGTAAGAAAGAAAAAGATGTCTGAAAGATTCCGAATCTGCCTAACATCTCAACTCTCAAGCACATGCCCCCTATCTTTCTTCCTTAGGCATTGATCTCTCTCCTTTTGCTTTGTCCTCTCTTTCTTTGCGAGCATTGTGGAGTTGTTTTATATTCAGGCCATCTTTTTAATCTTCTGTACTACCTTGATAAAGCTAATTAAGTAGTTAGTTTTATAGCTTTGGCAACAATGTTGTTTAAATAATATAATCATGAAACAAATAAATCATATAAAAAGATAAACCCGTATAACAACTGTTTTTTCTTTTACTTATTCTAACTTGAAAAAAAAAATGAATAGAGAGATACCATCAATCATCATTCGACATAATCAAGGATGACCAATGAAAAATTGTATCTCTTCTGAAGAAATTTGTATATGAAAATAGTGTGTTTCTGTTTATAAGTGTCTTGTTCGATTTAATTAGGGTTATATAATGCTTGCTACATCATTCATTTGCAGTTTAGCTCTAGCCTATTTATTTATATGTTTAGATTGTTTTGTATGAGAGAACGAAACTCTCAGTTTGTGTCTTTCTTATATTGTTTGTTTATGTGTTTGTGTTTCTGTAATATTAATTGTATTTTGAAATCTTAAATCGTTTTCAAGTAACGAGATCTCTTTGCCGAAGACATATCTCATGTTAAATTTTTGTGCGGGTTATTTGTTGTGTTTATTCATCCTGTTTTTGTATTATCTTTCGCATCTATAAAGTTTATATTATTTGATCCGAATATATTTCACACAGAAGAAAAATAAATAACCTCAATGAATGATGGATTATGCAGGTGTGTGGATTAAAATTAATAACAGGATAAATTAGCTTTAACAATAAATTGTGGAATCCCTCCCTCGATCCAACTGGAAAATTAAAAGCCAAAAGAAGTTTTGCCAAATTATTTCTGAGGTGGGTTCTGGTGACTAGTCAACTTTCACGAAGGTACACTTTATTATTTTATAATAATATGCATATAAAGAAATGTGGAAATATAAAACATATTGTATGGAGGCCATCCTAGAAAAATATACCACTTTCGTTATATATGAACATTTTTCGTTTGTTGGGTTAGGTACTTCGTAGTTAGGATCAAACTTGATAATAACACAAAGAAACCCATACTCTCTATAGTTTAATTATAATTATAAATACATTGACATAATGAGATGGTTTGTTCACTTAGTGTAAAACAGTTGCCTAAAATTCGTTAAACATATCCATCTAACATAAAATAAAATAGAAAAGCCGCAAGCAACCAATGAAACTCCCAAGGATTTTGTTTTTCTACCTCACCCATAATTCATATTTAATGTATTTGTAAAAGAGACATATGCATTAATGTTCAATCGATTGTCTCGCCGACCTACATTGAAGCTTGGAAATATCATTTCTTTGCTATTTAAATTAAACATGAAGAGAAACAGAAACTAGGTACTTTGATGGTTGGTCACGTAGGGTCAGATAAGGGTAAATGCAAACCATTGGGGTCGATTTCATATTTATAAAAGCTAGCCTTAAAAGGGTGGTATTTCTTGAAGTTCTTCTCCTCTTTGTCCCCCTTCCATTATATGGAAATTTTGTAATGTCTTAAACATTCTCCAAGGTTCCTTGTGGGAATCTCTTAGCAAAATGTAAACGTTTATATCTACAACCATCTCATTTCTCTTCTTCATTTTGTTGCTAGTTTTGCAAATAAACTAAAACAATACTCCCTTTGAAGTAAATTGGTTGATGCTTTAGAATTTGCATACACATTAATACATATTAAATATATATTTGATTTATTAGTTTTTGTTAGTTTCATTTGATTCTTAATAAAGTTCTGCTACATTTTAAAATAAAATACATTAATTAAAAAGGAATATCATCAGATAAACAAAAAAAATATCACTAAGATAAATTGAAAAAATGACCAAAATAGACTATTAAATGATATATATATATATATATATATATTCTTTGAGTTGATTAATCTAGACTTAAGGTTTAAAGTTAATAGGATGAAGTTTAAAAATTAAAAAAATTAAAAAAAAACTCTATTTTGGTTATTTTTTTCTTAAGATTAAATTTTGGTGATAAAAATTTTAAAAAAAAATATATTTGAAAGCATTTTTCTTAATTAAATCTAAAACATCAATATTTTATATAAATAACTAAACATCAATCATTTGTATATAAAGAATTATAACCTACACTAGTTAGTGGCTAAGCGCATAAGTTGGTCTTGTGGTATTTTTTATTTGAAATCCAATGGAAAAATAATTTTACAAACGTGTCACTGGTATTAGTAAATTTGGTTCCGGATCATGAAAGATTAAGGCATACAACCAAAACTCTTTCTAATTTGAAAAGCAATATTTATTATTTACAAATTACATTTTATCGATTTGAAACTATTCAATTGCGATATTAGTTAAAAGCATTAGGTTGCAATTTTTTACTGGATATCGTAAAATCTTTACAGATTAGACCAAA
This sequence comes from Moricandia arvensis, assembly GCA_905132765.1. Taxonomy (NCBI): domain Eukaryota; kingdom Viridiplantae; phylum Streptophyta; class Magnoliopsida; order Brassicales; family Brassicaceae; genus Moricandia; species Moricandia arvensis. The sequence goes on from CAJHQP010009124.1 coordinate 3,353, forward strand.
ATTCATATATTTTAAAGTTCACTTAATTACAACAGAAATATTACAAAATAAATTGTATGATTCTGAATAATTCTCTATAGAATCATCAACATTTTATTCTAGACTAATCGCTATAAATATTTCACATATGTATAGACACGTTGCACGTTATATGCCTCACATATATATAGACAGTGACAATACAATATCAATTGATATTGTTAACATATTGACCATTCATTTATAAAGGAAAACCAACGTAAAGACTTTCTGTTACAATCACATCAAAACTATGTTGCAGTTTCGGGGTCGATCATTTCTTGCCTTAGCTTTGTTACGGTCATGATGGACTTTTTCCTTCGGTAGTAAGGCAAAACCTGAACATGTATAAGAATCATAATGCAATAAATCAATAATGACATGCACGTCAAAAATATTTTAGTGAGTTTAACCGAAACGATACATATATTTATCAGTGAAACAAATACGCTTAAGCAGTTCACCCAACTCGTATAATCACACGGAATTTGTAGAACTTATTAATTAGTTAGTATGTATTACGTATTAAACAAAGTAGTTTTTGTTTAGCAAACAAACATGGTTAATTATTGCAATCAGCTAGAAGTGGTTGTTCCAGTTATATAAGTATGATTTTGAATTTGAAGCTAATTAACTTCAGTGATACGAGATATATTTTTTTTTTCAAATATTCATGGTCCGGAAAATATACCGACTGGTAAAAGTGGAACATTTGCTAACTAAACATAATACAAATTGACTTCAAAAAGAAAATAAAATCATAACCAAATTAGTTATGGGTGCGTCTATGCCATACAATGGAACGACAAGTAATCTACTTCCAAATATAATCCTTCCGTTTTTTAATAGATGAAGTTTTGTCTTATTACACAAAGATTAAGAAATTTACATTTATCTAGAAATTATTTTTAAATATATAATTTTAAAAACATTCAACCAATTATAAAGAAAAACTGTAAAATTTTATTGGTTGAACAGTTTTCATAAGGTAAGTTAACATTAAAACCTCAAATATACCTTAAAATTTAAAAACATCATCTATTTTGAAACAACATAAACTTTCTAAAACATCATGTAAAAAGAAACGAAGAGAATAGGTACGTGGAGGATATATTCTTTTGTTCAAGAGAAATGCTTTTAGACTATAGTATTTGTGAATTATATAAGCATTCTCTTATTAGTATAAGTAATAAATACTAGATACTTTACATGGATATCTCCCAGCTGAAGATGCTCTACTACAAATTATACGATTGTGTTATACATATAATGGTGTGTCTCCTCGAGCATGCTTTTGAATTTGTTGTCTCTGTTTAGTTGCTTATACTTCGTCCCCGTGTCTCATATTTCATCAAAGTATCAAATATTAAGCTTTGATCCTTTTCCTAAAAGTAAATAACCAATGGCTAAAAGTAGTCAAAAAGACTACGGATACATATTGAGGTTCATGCACTTATCTTATATAGTCGCTGAGACTGTTGTTGAAGTGCATGGATGTATATCAAATTCATTGTTTTAAGCAAACTGATAATGATACTTTTTTTTAAAACTAATAATGTTATAGTGATATGTTGTATTCCTTAATAGGTAGGTTTAGTTGTGGTGTTACACCAAAAAAGGGTTTAGTTGTGTGAAAATGGCTAAGGACCACACATTTTAATTGTTATGGCTTCTGTTTGATAGTTAGTACTCATATTGATTACGGAAAAGAAAATTAAGTCGCCATCCAATCCTAATTCTATATCAAATGCGATTGCGTGATTTAAAATAAGATAATTAAACTAATTTTGGACTTGGAAAACGACTTGGTTTATTATGTATGATATAAAAACTAAGTAGTCATGACAATCAATTAAACATATTAGGGCACGTTTATCTCCGGTCTCTTAGGTGGGGTTCTTAACTTATAATTTCACGTTTTTTATTTTTTTTTTATTTTTTTTTTTAATTTTTCCGCTAAGAGACGTCTCTTTGGTCTCTTATTTAAGAGACGGTTCTTAAGTTTTCTTAGTTAAAAGTTAAGAAACGTCTCTTAGAAAAGTTAAGAACCTCATGCAAGAGACCTACAATAAACATGTCAATAGGCAATCAAGCGAGGACGGCCTAGCCTAGTGGTACTTGAGGGAGTTTCGGCTTCGATACGGGTTCCGGGTTCGATCCGCGCTGGCCACCGGAGGGCTAAAATTTGGGCATCGCCGGCGACAGATGATTCCGCTTCAGCGGGGCTAGTCTGAACCCACTTCTGTGGGGCCAGGATACTTTTGTATAATTCAAAAAAAAATGAAAAATAGGCAAACTGATTATAAAAAAAGGAAGAAAGAAAAACAAATGGTAGGGTTGGTCGGGAGAGGGTAAAGTCTAGGGATGTTAAAACGGGTTACCCGGCCCGTTTAGACCCTGCCCGTTTAGACCCTGCCCGTTTAAAATCCGTTTACCACATGCCCATTTAAACTGTAAGCCCGTTAAAACCCGTTTAATTGTGAACCCGTTTAACAAGGAGATGCCCATTTAGACCCATGAACCCGTTTATTTTTTAACTACAGTTTAATTAATTTTGAAAATACAGATATATTATTATTAATTTTACATTTTAATCTGAAATGAGACTGTCTTTATTTTAATTATTTTTAAATGCAGTTTAGTTATTTCAAATGCTCAATAACATGTATAAACCTGATTTAAAATCTCAAATATATAAATTTGAAATTTAGAAAGTGAAGAAAACAAACCATAGAAAATCTGAAAATACATAAAGTTTACTTCATAAAAAATGCAAACCATAAAAAAACAAGATCGAAACAAACTTCAACTTCCTCTCATTGCATGTTTGATTCTTCTGATCTTGAACTTTCAACTCCTGAATTACTTGCAATTTTCTAACATCTTCAATGCCGTCAGTATCTTCGATGGTACCTATAATTAAAAATGTAAGTTAGTTAAAGAATCATTTAATTATAAACCTATTTTGCAAATAGACTACATAAGGTGTCGGATCTACACACATACTTATTTACAGTTTGTCAGTTGATTCAGTGTGATGAAGACAAAGTGTAAGCACACGATTTGTTGTTGCGACTAAATAATAAGATCTACCCAGAAAAGTGTAAGCACATGATTTGTTGTTGCGACTAAAATAATAAGACAAAGTGTAAGCACATGATCTTTCATATCTACCAAAAGAATAAAAATAACCCAGAAAATGCAAACACATGATTTGCTACAGCCAAGTATCGTAGAAAAAGATGTTCCCCAAACCAAAGCTCTAAACAATAGACACGGAACCAACTTACACGAAACAAGGATCCTTCTCCTCGATGTGGCTTCCCTCTTACCCCCCGATCTAACGCAAGCTTCAACTTCTTTCAATCAGACACGACAAAGAGAAAAAACTTGACGGCCGCGAGTAGTTTCTGAGATCAAAAGGAAACCTAAAATATTAATACGACGTAGTTTCATGTGTTCTGAAAGAAAAAGAAAAAAATTAAACGGGCACCCTTTGATTCGCGGGTACACCGTTTAATAAACACACTTAAAGGCCGACCTGAATGAGCCCGTTAATTATTTCTATATAAATAAACGGGTACGGTCTATGCCCATTTAATATCCGCCCGGTAAAGCCCGCGGGCATCATGCCCATTTTAACAACCCTAGTAAAGTCTAGAGAGTGAGTGAAGGAGCTTGGAGCAGCCGACATCGGATTTTTAAAAGTCGCAAGAATCTCGAAGGACCTTATCACATATATACGCTCATTTGAATATCTTTTTATTTTTAATAAATAATCTAATAATTACTTACTCCATTTAAATGTTTTAGAATTTTCATTTCTTCTAATTAGATGTTTAATTTTAAAAATGTAATTACTATTTTTAAATTACCCTCTCGCTGTCATTGCGTAACTTGCGTTTGAATTTTTTTTTTTGATCACCCACCTCTTACCGCTTTCTCACCTCTAGTAGAGGCAACGTTTGGGCTTCGTTTCGGCCCAAATCTAAATTGAAATACACAAAACAGTTTCAACTATTTAAAGTCTTATTATAAAGCTTATGGGGCTGAGAAATTAGATACAGTATTAACTTTCATGCAATGCAGACATTAGAAGAAAAATATCAATGCATTGTAGGGCTGGGACACTGGATAGGGAAGGAACGCTTCTAAAGCCATTTACATATCAGTTTTGTTGGACCAATAATGTACTTGATTATCAATGGGCCCCATCATTAACATTGATATTGACTCCTAAGCTATAATATAGTTTCCACTTGCTTATTTCACTTTCCTCTAAATAAGGTTTAGATTTTCCCCTAATTGTTCAATACTCACACATATTGCTGCTGTATTTGTTCATTATCACAACAACTTGATAAAACTACTTGTTCAAATCGATGCTGTAAATTATGTTTATTCCATCTTTTAAAATAATGGCGGATGTCAAAAAATAAAATAATGGTGTTAAATCATGATATAAAATACTGAAATATACATAACTATATATTATTAAAAACACCGAAGAAAGAAAAAAGACAACAAGATGGTTCTCCCGACAAAAAAAAACATGACTAATACAACGCTTTATCTAATACGCATTGAGACTAATTTTCATGATTTTTGGTGTAAGAACAGTGACATTGTTGTTTTATGTTTTCAGCTGAGAGGAGAGACATGCTTGGCAAGTTTCGGGCCCGGCCCTGACCAATTATGGGCCAGAAGCAAAAAAAAAAATTTTCCGTTTACAAGTTGGCTATATTCGGAACCAGCATCATAAATTAACTATTTTACTGAAGATTTTATTAAAAAAAAGCTGAAATTTTTGATATTTTAAATAGGGCCGAAAGCACATGCTTCTTTGGCTTGTACTCAGGGCCGCTACTGGTTTCAGGCCAAGTGTAACCTGACAAAACACACATAAAGGGTAAGAAACAAAACGTAAGTAGCTGTTATCATCTTCGATGCTTATAATGTACACTCTCCTTCGGACAGCTCAATAATCAACAAGTATTTGTCTGTGTGCATAATAAGAAGTCACTGTCGGGATCAAAGTGGAGGAAGAAGAAGCAGAATCTCGAGATCGAAGAATGCTTCCACACTTAACCCATTGTCCCAGGAAAAAATTGTATAATATGTAGCGTTGATTGTATGTGTGGCTTATTAATCTATGTCATTAAAGCTCACTCTGATTTAAATAGAAGTCTGTTCTTGTTCGGCGCTGTCTTTACCCAAGAAACAAAAGTTAATTAGTAATTTTTAAATTGAGCGGATTATTTTAGTCAAAGTAGGCATTCATATTAATATGGATATGGTTAGCAAAATTGGGAGAAAAGAAAAACGAGATGCTTTGCCGACAAGGCTGCAGATGTGTTTAAAACTAAAATAAGATAAATACTTTAGTTCTGTCTGTAAATGAGAATATTTTTATGTATTTTTAATTGTCTATTACAACTTTCTTTTGTCAGACTTTATTTAAATTGTCTATTTACAAATTTTTAATTTGTCAGACTTTATTTACAACCTCCAGAAAAAACATAAACAGAATAAATATTTTTTTATTACTAATTAATATCCAAATGATTTTTGTAACAAAATAAAAGAGAAAACAAAACCGTATCCATTCATTCGAATAAAAATCTAAAATATCTCACAACATATGTTCCACCGAGCAGAATAAATAACAACCACTAGTCACAAACTCTATATATGTAAAATATAATTATTACGAACTAGCCCAATGAATCTATATATTTGATGACAAAAAATAATATATATTTATGCAATAGATTCAAAAGACAACAAATCATATATTCAAAGAGAAACATTCTTTTTTCTGGATGACAACATACGTAATTTAGAAATCCACAAATGACTTCTACTAGAATAAAAAATCTTCAACCTACTGTTTCAAACTATTACTAATAATCTACTAAAAATGAAAGTAATTAACTTGCTTAAATTTTAACTAATTCTAGTAGATAATTTATTACATTAATATTATCAACTAAATAAGATAATTTTCTTAAATAGTCATTTTTAAGTTTTTATGGCAAAATAGATTCAAAAAATGACCGACATAGATTTTTTCATTAATATAAATATTCTATAAAAAATTATTACATAAAAGTAGATTTTCTGTGTTTTCTATGAAAATATTGTAAACTTAAAAAAATATTTTATTGAATACTACTGGTTAAAAATTAAAAATTGAAAATTATAAAAATCAAAACATTATTATATGATTTAATGTTTTCTAATAGATTGTAAAGCATAAAAAAATTATCTTTGAACATAGAGTATTATTTTCAAGGTGAAAACAAAGCAGGCTGGTTTAACAAGAAAGAAGAAGAAGAAAAAAGTCAGAGACGGTAGTGGTTGTGTTTTCCGGCAACAATTAAAACCATAACCATGTCTTATCAAAAGTATTGTAACGCAGATATTGACTTAAATTAAAAGACATTTAATAATCATATTAAAACCCAAACACACTTTACTTCTTCTCCCTCTTACGTCTCTTTCCATCTTCTCTCCGATCGCTTCTCTCTCTCGGCTGCCGTAATCCCAAGTTCTCGGGATTCGTGTCTCCTCATGTCAGGCCCTCTCGATTTCGCTAGACCTTGTAAGCATCTCATCTTCATCCCGATGATCACTGTTCTGAATTTGTGAATTTTGTAAAATTGAGTTTGTGATTTTGATTGTCGTCTCAGGTTTCGAAGGGTGTTCGAGCAATGATGAGAGAAGAGAACGGAGATCAGAGTTTGAAGTTTCAGAGGATGAGAAGAGAACAAGAATCGGTACCTTTAAGAAGAAGCAGCCAAAGCTTCAAGCAAATTGAGACACTCTCTCAAGAAGAAAGGAAGCAGTGGCAGGAGGAGAAGCACTGATCGGAACTTCTCTTTACCATTGAAGACATTCACGACGTCGAGGAACTGCGAGCTGTTGATGAGTTAAGGACTCTACTCCTCTCTCAGAATCTGCTTCCTCCACAGCTTGATGATTATCACATCATCTTGAGGTCATCTCTCTCTCTTCGTTTATCATTTTTGTATAGGCATGAGTGTTCGGAATACCGATAATAATATTTTCTGTTCCATATATTTTATTTCTATCTAAACTACTTTCGATCCAAATATTTCGGTTTCGACATCTTTAGATACCGTATCAAAATAAACATAGAATTAAAATACTTATTTAGGTTTTATTACTTATTTTATTTCGGATACTAATTTGAGTTAGGGTTTTCAGATTTTTTGGGTTTATTGTTCGAGTTTAGTTAACAACACTTCGGTTTCGGATATATTTTACCCATTCAGATATTTGCAGCTTATATCGGATACACGTTCAGGTTTTTGGAATCAGAGTCGGATTTTTTGGGTTTTTTTTGCCCATGTCTTACTTGTATGTATTATATAACACTCCTAGATGATGATGAGATCATGTTGCAGGTTCCTGAAAAGCGAGGAAGTTTGATGTTGGGAAAACAAAACTGATGTGGAGTAACATGATTCAATGGAGACAAGATTTTGGTACAGACACTATCCTCGAGGTAAGGTTTTGAACGTGTGTGTTTGTGTTTTGTCTGATGAAAGTTATTTATTCATTTTACTTGTATTTGTAGGATTTTGAGTTTGAAGAGGTGGATGAAGTTCTCAGATACTACCCTCAAGGCTATCATGGTGTTGACAAAGAAGGGAGACCTGTTTACATTGAGAGGTTAGGGAAAGTCGATCCGGCCAAACTCATGCAAGTCACCACATTGGAAAGATACATAAGGTATCATGTTAGAGAGTTTGAGAAGACTATTAGTATCAAGTTCCCTGCTTGCTGCATTGCTGCTAAGAGACACATTGACTCTAGCACCACCATTCTAGACGTTCAAGGCGTGGTACATAAAAAAAAAACTACTAGACACACCGACTCTTGTGTAGTGTTACTAGTGGCCTGCATCTTCTTACTTAGATTTATGCTTTTGCAGGGGTTAAAGAACTTCTCCAAGCCTGCGAGGGATCTCATAATCCAGCTGCAAAAGATTGATAACGATAACTACCCTGAGGTATGAAGTGACTGCTATTGTTTTCCTTTTGTGTGTGTGGTTGGCTTAGATTAATAACAAAAACCATGTGATATGACATTTAACTTATCTGCAGACACTACAACGCATGTTCATCATCAATGCTGGTCCTGGTTTTAAGCTACTTTGGGGCTCGGTGAAATCATTTCTTGATCCAAAAACAGTCACCAAGATTCATGTAAAATTACTTTCTTTCTACATATTTGTCCGCATATACATACCTTATATGAATAGCATGCCCTCAACTGTTGTCGATGTGTTCTTCTGATAGGTTGTTGGTAACAAGTACCAGAACAAATTACTTGAGATCATTGATGCAAGGTAAAGAATTCTCAGTCATTATCTTTCTTCTTGTTTGGTTCTCATGACTCCAAACAAGGCTAAACTCTTTAATCATATTTGGAACTTGTTCAGTCAGCTGCCAGATTTTCTTGGTGGCACTTGCACATGTGCTGATGAAGGTGGTTGTATGAGATCTGATAAAGGTCCCTGGAAAGACCCTGAGATATTAAGTGTAAATCAATCTTCCACAACTTATGTGTTTGGTTAATGATATTAACACAAAAATAGAGTAAGCTATGTATCTAACTGATCTCCCACTTGTAGATGGTTCAAAGTGGTGGAACGCTCTGCAGACACCCATCTACTCTAAACAATGGTTCCCGTATGAACTCATGTGATAAGCCATCTTTTTCTGGGGTAATAGTCTTTACTTGGATGCTAAACTCGTATTTGATAATTTCTTAGCCTAACAATATTGTCCCCTTTGGCTCAGATTAAAGCTAGTGACACCTCAACAGCAGAATCAAGCTCTGAATTAGAGGAGATGGCTTCTCCAAAAGCAAACAAGGAGAGTCATGTTCCTAAGTTGACACCTGTTTGTGAAGATGTAAGAGTTTTTGTTGTACGTAAGTGAAACCACAGTAGCACTTTACTTGACTACCTGACCTTAGTTGCAGATTAGGACCAATGGTAGATCATATCCTACTGATTCATCAGAGTATGACTCACCTATGGTGGACAAAGTTGTGGATGTTGCTTGGATGGCCAATGAGAAGCCAAAGACTCCAGAAGGTAAAATAGTTGAAACCAAATACTAAGATATGTAATGCGAAGTTTCGCTGTAATGGAATGTGTTGTTAGTGCAGGCCACAGGGATACACCCGGGTTGGGAAAATTAGGACCGGTTAGTCATATCTTGAGGTGGCTAACCACACTGTTCAAGTTTCTGATATCTCTGGCGGCTCTGCCACATAGTAAAGAACAGTCACAGTCTGAATCTTCTTCAGTTGATGAACCAATCGCTAGAGAGTCTCGTCCTCCTTCACCGGCTTATTCAACTGTCAGAGAGAGAAACCTCATTGCCTCAGTTGTAAACAGACTAGGAGATCTTGAGAAACAAGTGGAGACACTGCACTCAAGAGACATGAGATGCCTCGTGAAAAAGAAGAGTTGCTTAATACAGCTGTGTATCGCGTGGATGCGCTTGAAGCAGAGCTCATTGCTACAAAAAAGGTAAGAACAAAATCTCTCAGTTCCATGTTAAGTTCTTTCCATTGATTGATTGATATAAAAGGAAAAGTCTTTGTTGTGTAGTAACTTCATACTCTCTTTCAGGCTTTACATGAGGCTTTAATGAGACAGGATGATCTTTTGGCTTACATAGACCGTGAAGAAGATGAGAAGTACCATCGGGTATATTATAATCAACTAGGAGCAGAGCTCCGCGCAAGCGCGGGGATGTTGATTTTGGTTAATTAAATTAAATTTTGTTGAAGTTGTTTTCTGTTTTTGAACCTGTTAATATGTTTTTTCTATCCATATTATATAGCACACCGCAAAGGGAGTTGTCGATTTGTTTTAGATGGTGGACTCGGCTGATTTGTTGGTATAGTCTTTCTGATTCATAATCATATATATAGTCTTTATATATATATATAAAAAAAGCGTGGATTTTAGTAGATAAAGTAGAAGCATAGAATTGGATGACAGCGAATTATTTGTAAAGATAAGCTAATATTACTGATGAAACCATTTATTTTTTCCGAGTTATAATAAACTTTTCGTACTTTATGTATTCAAAATTTTGTAATAATATACTGTCTGTGGAAATAGCAGACGGTAATGCAAGGTTTACGTCGATCCTATATGTTAACATAGTCTTTTTTTTTTGATCAAAATATGTTAACATAGTCTATGTTTTACTATCTGAACATGAAGTTCTATTTTTGTTAACTTCAATTGGAATATAACGTCAATCCCTCACTTATTAATATTAAAACTTAGAAAGTGTTCTCCTCGTAGGAGTTACTAAGTCGTAATTGGCTGGGAAAACAACAAAACATGGAAATAGGTAAAAACATTGCATAGTCCAAAACGGAAAAAACATATTAATTTAGGAAGTAGGAAAATTGAAAACATGGAATTTTTTTTTTCGGCTTGCCCCTTTGATTTTATATGTAGAGGAGTTAGTTAGATTATTAGGATTAAATTCTATCAATATAAGATAAACAAAAGTCAAACATTGTTTTAAATTATTATTGAGCTATATCTAGTGTTTGTGGGTTAAGTGAATTGTACATATAATCTAATCTTCGAGGTTCAATATTTCCCGCTTAGAATTTGTAATGAAGGTGCCGCTGATGTTGAATTTTTTATTTTCTTGGGTACGAAGATCGATTAAGGAAGTGGTTGTTTTATATAATGAATTACAGACCTTTCTGGATGGCATTGATTGAGAGTAGGAATATTTTGGGAACTATTCATCATCTTCTTTAGGACCTGGAACAATGAAACACAATTGGGTCGATTAATAGTTTGTACTATTGTTTTTTTGTCCAAATTAATACAGTGTTTATCCTATATAATACCAACCTAAATGTTGAAAAGAGAGTTGATAAGAGTCTTTTTTTCTGAAAAGAAAGTGGGGAATGTATGTTCGCGTGTATACATTTTTATCCATAGAAACAATACAAAATTGCAAGAATAATTCACCTTGAAATAGAATAGTCTAAAAGAGCAACGGTTGACTGAACCATTGCCTTCCTTCATCTGTTTATATCGCTGATTTACTCATGATATATTATATATATCTCTGTATAATTTCATAATCATCTCGTTATCGTTTCTTATTCACACGACCCTAAAATTTATTTATTTCTCCCTCCCTCCCTCCCTCCTAAATGGCATCTGTCGAATGGACCATCGGTGATTCAATCTCAACACTTCATCCTGACCCAAATCTTGACCAGACTCGACGGTCCGCCGTTAGCCTCCATCGCATCAACCTCCACTTATCTCGGAACACTCTGCAATAAACAGAAACTCTGGCGGGAAATCTCCACCGCCACGTGGCCTTCCGTCAACGATCCACGTGTCGTTCAAGCCATCTCCTCCTTCCCTCCCGGTTATCGTTCCTTCTTCGCTGACTCGTACCCGTTCACTTACTACACGTGGCAGTCGGAGAAACATGATCCATCGACCACTGGCTAATCTCAGCCGTTGACCTTTATTACAAAGGAGAGTTAATCTACTCGAAGTTTCAAGAGATGGACACAGAGACTGGTAAAGCAGGATGGCTTTTTCCGGCTCCGTTTCGAGTCGATATGCTCGACGAGAAAGAATCGATTCAGAGACCAGGATTCGATACCCGGGTGGGGATTACGAAGAGTGGGTGAGACACATAGAAGAAAGCACGAAGATTAATTGGATAGATAATGGTTTTGCGACTCAGCCTTTTCTGAACTCTCTGCAATTTATAGATTTTACATGAAGGATTCGAAGAGTTTGCGGACTTTAATGAGGGAGGTTAAGAGATAGGATGAAATTAAGAGAGATTCATTGAACGTAAAGGGAGGCTAAGAGATCGATGTTAAAGCATAGACGGCAACATAAAACGCTTATCACTTCAAGCTATACAAAAGACTATCATAAACTGATGGGCTTCAAAATGGGCTTGAGAATGAATACCCACCTCTGACCACATAACCGATTTCATATATACCAAAAACGAATCCAAAAATGAAATCATTCAAATTTAACTGGACGAAAATTGGGGTCCACACACTTTAAAGATTAATGACGTGGACACTCTTAGAAGAGAGAAAAGAGAGGCATTATATATATGATTTTCAATATATTTTTGCACCCATAAGCTTGAAGTTTGTATTGAATACACTTAAGTATAATTTTTTTGTGTTACCAGAGAAAGAAGTTGTGTTGGTGAAGAGACAAAGAGAGAGCTTGGGTTACTAGTTTATGAGAGATGGTGGTGGTACTCTGCTTTGTGAGTATGTTGGTAAGTTTGTATACACCATATGATATAACAATGTTTTATATACCAAATTGAGGTCTCATAGGCAAAAGATTTGATACTTTTGGGGAAAGTTCCGGAAGACTATGTTCAGTATATATTCATTCATATCAGAGACCATCTTCTCTCAGCTTATGGGCAATTTGGAACATAATCATGAACATGACAGTTTCTAAGTTACATAAATTAATAAATGTATGGATAATATGTCTACAAATTACAAAAAATAAATTAAATGCATACAAATATGAAACTTGACCGATTTTAAGCTCACACAGCTTATTTGTGTTGTGGTTGTTAAGCATAAGAGCGAGTGAACAGATTAAAAACAAAATGATATGCATAAAATACTTAAGGGTCAAAATTATATAATGAAACAATTTCAAGTGTGCAAAGGCAATGTCTCAAGAAAAAAAAAGCCAAAAACTGTAGCTGGGTATTGAGTTTTTGGCCCATGTCTATTACATAAAAGGCCTGCCGTTCAAACAGCTATAAAGCCAGCACGTTGTTTGGTATCCGGAGCTTAAAACAGCACGATGTGTGTTTGCAATTACATCCCACATCGGTTAAATGCGGAATAGTTGCTTGGGGAAGCGGACTATAAAACAGACCCTTGGCGCAACGAGTAAAGTACTTACCTGGACGGGTCAACTCGTGATCAAGAAGACGAGTGGCCTAGGCTAGTGACCTCCATTGCACTAAGGAGGGGTGCTTAGCCTAAGGTCTACCCATGAGGTAGAGCCTGCGTCATTATTTGTGGCAGAGGGGGCCTGCGTTCGCGCGGTCCCTACCATCTATAGTCAAAATTTATTTTCTTCTTCTTTATTTTGTTTATTATTTGCTATTGCCTATTCCAGCCCAGGCTAATAAACACTTGGGTTCAATAGAAAATTAGCCCTTTAACCAAAAAGTCAGTTGGTTTTATAGCCTAACCAATAATCGACAGGGGGAGAACTGAAATAAACGATTTTCAGCTTTTAGTTTTTGATTTTGCTGTGGTTTTTAAGTTTTTTAAAAATAAGAAATATTTTATTTTAAAATAATACAACAAAATATAGAAACAAAACATTTAATATCTACTATACTTTTTTATTAAAATATAATGATTATTTAAAAATACAAAATAGATCAATATGTTTTATTTATTATATTTTTGTTAAACTTGTATTATATTAAATTATAAATCATAAAATATCTATAAATTATACAATATTAAAATGTGAAAATTATTTATAAAATTTCTTGTATAAATAATTTTGAATAAGAAAATTTTATGGTATATTTTTATTTTCAAGTTAATATAATATATTTTACTAATGAAATTATATGTTCTATAATTTAAGTTATTTTTAATGTGTCTAATAATTACTAAAACTATTAAATAATTTATTTTAAAAAATGAATAACTAATTGCAATTAATTAATATTATATATAAGTATAGAAAATTATTTTGACATGAAACACAAATAAATTATTACATACTATTTCTTAAATGATATCTTTGTTCCAAAAATTGTATCAAAATTTTGTATCACTTTTTTGATAAAAAGAAAAAAAATTCATTTATATTATTATAAATAAAAAATGAGTTTTTGTTTTTCTTCATAAATTGATTAAATTTTTTAAAAAGTAGTATCTCTAAATTTTAGGGAATCTATTTACTAAAAAACTTTATTGGCAAAAAAACTTTTTTATAGAAATTAAAAACAAAAACCAAATCTTGATTGAATAAAAACTAGTTTTTATAAAAAAAAAACCAAAAACTATTTCAGAAATTACAAATAACCATATTTCTTGTTTAAATAAGTTATACATAATGTCGAAATGCTAATTTACAATGTGTAGAATTCGAGTATATGTGTATATCACTATTAAGAATTACAGTTTGCTATATTCCATGTCAATTAAAAATATATGAAAACAGCTGAAGACACTGTAGATGAACAAGTAGGTAAGACCAGAGATTAACAGAGACATAAAAAAAAACGATTTTACTTACGAAAAGAAAATTAAATTGCTAAAATACGAAAAATCTGTTTGGACATGAATTTTTAAAGGTCCAGTTTCTGAGGCCCAAGACGCATAAAGCCTGATTGCGTGTTTAAAATAATGCTTCTATTTTGTCCACATCGGTTGCGAAATGTTTGAAGCTCAAAAACATGCGCTATAAATAGAGTCTCGCGTCGTCCTTAGAAAAGCATCTTGCGCTTGGGGCAATGACGCAGCTAATGAGGTACTAACCGAGGCGCGTCTATTGCTGGTTGAAAACTATTTCCAAACCCCCTCCTGGGCCTAAGCTTGTCTTGGGCCTTTGAGAATTCTGGAAGGGCTCCCTTCGGGGTAAAGCCCTACAATTCCTTAGTTAAACTTTAATCTTTTAAGAAAATATCTTAGTCGAAGACGAAATAAATCAAATTCTTGTTTTTTTTTTTTTTTGTCATCTGTTAATTTTAATAACTTGCTCAACCGACCTTAAAAGATCCACAAATATCACACCTACACATATGCTGTTAAAGCTTCCATACAACCAGTAACAACCTGGCTTATATATACCCAAAAAATTAGAGATGAACCCAAAGACTTCAGTAGTTAACCTTGAAGCAACCTCCAAAAAATATCAACTGTTCAAAAAGTATTCAACCTCATAGAGGGATGCCTTTCTTCATTCTTAAAGAGATCCAAAAGCCAAAAAGGAGCACCCGTAGCTACATAAGACTCAGCGTAGCCACCTTTGATCACACTTTGAACAATGATGAAAGCCCTCTATTTGTTGACCTCTCTTCTTTTAAAACCCTCCACCATTCTATTTGTTGTAGTCTCCTCATAATCTCATAGTGTTGTTTTTTGAAGTTTGGCCAAGCCCTTGGTCTTGAGATTATGTTGGCAGCGTGGCGTCATCAATGGCGATGATAATTCTGTTGAAGTGGTGTGAATGGAAGCTTTCTACTGACCATAATAAGGCTTGGTATTTGGCTTCTTCCAAGGACTGAATATTGGAGAAGGCTCGTCGGCTATGTAAACACACCTTTCCATTGTCATCTCTGACCACCCATGCTGCGCCACTCCTAGCTTGAGTCTTGTTCCAATCAACTCCAATGTTTCCTTTAAGCGAACCTTGTGGAGGAACAGACCAAGACTTTGTTACTGCCGTCGCTGCCTCTTGTTCTTCCTTCTCTCTTTGTTTCTCATTTTTCTGCTCCAGCAACCAAAACTCTGCTTCCTCAAACACCTTTGCTACAACATCTGTAGCCAAGAATCTTTTTGTCTCAAAGATGATGCCATTTCTATACTTCCACATGTACCACACTATCCAGGGTATTACATTTCTCACTTTTTCAGGAATATTTGCATTCTTCATCATCATGATCAATAAGTGGAAGTTTGAGAAGTGAGATACCTTGTCAAAACCGTTTTGTGGGTGCGGGACATTGGCCAAAGCCCATACTTGTCTTGCTATGGAACATTGAAAGATAACGTGGTTGATGGACTCACCTTGGAAACCACACGAATGACAACATGGATCCAATTTAACCCCTCGCTTCACCAGTAACTCTCCCACCGGAATTGCATTACTCACAGCTCTCCAAATAAAAGTTTTAATCTTGGGAGAAGTTGAAATTTTCCAAACCTCAGCTTTCAGATCATTTAGAGATGGACGAGCTTCCGCTTCTTTGATTTCCTTTCTTTTAACCAGGTTATTTATAAACCAGTATCCAGATTTTACAGAGTAACTTCCATGCCTATTATGCAACCCACACCCAATAATCATCTTCATGAAAGGCCGTTTTCATAGCTAGGATCCTATTGATATCTTCCTCATAGAACAACTCCTGAAGTTTATCTATATTCCAGCATCTGCTTTGAAAATCTACAAGATCACTAACCTTAAGCAAAAGATCAACGAAGATGTTTTTCATGAGAGGGGATCTTCTCTCTTCTCCTTCAATCCACTGGTCTACCCAAAACTGACATTGTTCTCCCATTGCCCAACTGCTTCCTTAATCCCTGACTCAGTAATTCTTTGCCAAATTGAATACTCCGCCAAGCAAATGAGGGTCTTGGACCATTTTTTGCATTTAGAAATTCAGAATTTCCAAAGTACCTGCTTTTAAAAACTCTCGCAAAGAGTGAATCAGGATGGTTTATAATTCTCCAAGCTTGTTTGGCCAAAAGTGCTTGGTTGAAACTCTCTATGTCTTTGAACCCCAAACCACCTTGTTCTTTTGCGAGGCAGAGCTTCGTCCAACTTAGCCAGTGCATCTTTCTTCTATGTTCCAAGGAGTTCCACCAAAAATCTGCCATTGCTTTGGTAAGGTTCGCACAAGATTTCTTTGTTAGTTTAAAACAAGACATCGCATACACGGGCATGGCAATGGCCACAGCTTTGATAAGAACTTCCTTGCCTCCTAGGGATAAGAGTTTGGTGAACCAACCTGATAGCCTATCCTTGAGTTTTATCGTAGATGTAGGCCAAAATTTATGTTTTGGAGCCACTGAAACACTCTGGTAATCCCAAGTAAGACCCTGATCTACCTTCTTTGCTAATGCCAGTGATCTTTTGATGTAGTTCTTAATGTTATCCTTGACTTTAGATCCAAAAGTGATAGCAGATTTTGCAACATTCACCAATTGACCCGTAGCCCTTTCATAGACTTGCAGAATCTCTATCAGTTTCCTTGCTTGATCAGGTGAAGCTTTACAAATGAGTAGGCTGTCATCTGCAAACAACATGTGGTGAATCATCGTCCCTCAGCTGAGAATTGAATGCCTTGAAGACTTCCACACTCCACCGCCCTGTGAATCAAGTGGATCAGTCCTTCAGTACATAGAACAAAAAGAAACGGTGACAAAGATCCCCCTGACGCAGCCCTCTCTCTGGTTGGATACAACCAAAAGGTTGGTCATTGATCAGAGTGGCATATTTAACTGTTGAGACGCAGAACATGATTTTGTCAATCCATGCCTCTTCAAAAACCCAAAGCACTGAGAAGAGCACGCAAATAAACCCACTCCACTCGATATATGCCTTTGACATGTCAGATTTTATCGCCATGTAATCTTTAGACACTTTATCATTGGTCCTCACGGCATGAATGATCTTGTGGGCAATGAGAATGTTGTCTGTTATGAGCCTCTCTTCCACAAAGGCAGATTGTGTTGGAGATACAATATCAGCCATTAACGGCTTTAGTCTAGATACCATAATCTTCGAAATGATCTTGTAAAGGTCTGAATATAAGCTGATAGGTCTTATATCTGTCATGAGGATCGGGTCATCAATCTTCGGCAGTAGACATAGATGGGTGAAAATTCCATTCATGAGGGAATTGACCAGAGGTAAGAAATCCTGAACCTCCTTAGTTACTTGGTTGCCAATTATCTTCCAGTATCTTTGGAAAAAAAGACCTGTCATTCCATCAGGGCCAGGGCACTACCAGATTTCACCGAGAAAACCGCCTCCCTAAACTTCTTCATTGCTCACTTCCCTGGATAAGGTTTCATTCATAGCAGTGGACACACGTCTTGTAAAACCCTCAAACAACTCAGAGAAATCTCCATTGTTCGTAGACTTGAACAATTTCTCAAAATATTCATTCGCCACTACGCCTTTAGCTTCCTCAGAGAAATGTTGTTGACCATTTTCATCCAACAGCTTAATGATTCTTTTCCTTGCTCTGGGAATTTTTAACTGATGCATGTAATACTTCGTGTTCAGATTCACCTTTGACTGGCCCACCGTTCTTTACATCTTTGCTTCCAATAAAGCTCTTCCTCTTTGTACGCCTTGACAAGTTCAAGTTTCAGAAGGTTGATTCTTATGGATGATTGTACCAATGAAGATTGTTCCATCTCAAGAGCAACCTGAATTTGTTTAATCTTGTCACGAGAATTTAGATTGTCCTTTTTCTTCCATTTACTTAAGGCTTTTCTGCATCTTATTAATCTATCCGAAACTTTAGCCTCAAATACCGGATGATTAGATCTCCAAGCTTTCTTAATCTCCTCTCTAACCCCACTTTTGTGCAGAAATCTCCCATCAAAACGAAAACAACCTCTCTTAGACTCAGTGGATGCTAGAAGTTTGACCATGACAGGTCGATGATCTGACCCTCTTTTATCCATGAATACTTGATTTGAAGCAGGGAACAGTTGGAACCACTTCTTGTTTCTAAAGCATCTGTCCAGTTTGGATTGAATTGATAGATTTCCCCTATTTCCTCCCCACGTGAAGCTATCCCCAGAGCTCTGGAGTTCCACCATTTCACCGATTTCTAGCATGTCATTAAAGGGTTGGAATGATTTTTCACTTCTTCTAGGGCCTCCAATTTTTTCATCATTGTTCCTGATCTCATTGAAGTCTCCCAACATACACCAAGGTTCTTTTCTGTGAACTCCAATCCGAGATACTCTTTCCCAAAGTCTTGGCCTGTTGCTTCTTATCGGTTCACCATATATACACGAAACAAAGAAACCGAATTTTCCAAACTGTACATGAAAATCCAACAAGTGCTTATCTACAAACTTGAAATCGATGTACACCGAATTCTTCCACATCAAAGCTAGGCCTCCGCTGTACCCAATGGGATTCACTGTAATGATCCTATCGTAGCCTAGCCAAGTCTGAATATCAACCAAATGTCTCTCTTGTGCTTTGTTTCCATCAAAAACAAAATGTCTGGGAAATGTTCTTGTCTCATCTCCCACAGTCTTGGAATAACCAGGTCTTGTGCACGGCCCAAGCCCTAGCAATTCCAGCTCACCATTGTCATTTAGGTACTGGACGGTCCCTCATTTGGGACCACCATTGGTTTCTTAAACCTTGCAGAGCTTTGAGATGGCTCGACATCTTGTTGCGCCTTCCTTTTCGCTTCAGTAACTATACCTTCTCCAATCTTCTTTCCGATTTCTTTGTCTATCTTCATTTCAGCTTTGCCATTAGATTTCCTCTTGTACGTTCCTGGTCTTCTTCTAGATTTTGGCTTTCTTCAGAGTGGTCCCGGACGCACTTGTTTCAAAGAAACCAGTACTAAAACCCGTTGAACCCTCCGAAGGAAAGGTCGACTGTAAAGACGCAATTTGGTCTTCTGAATCTGGCATTTCTGAAACAATTTTACCGGATTGCAGGACCTTAAAACCTGCTGAGATAGCAGACGCCATCAGTTTCTGAGGTTTTGAGGTATCTTCCAATTGTTTACTGAAATCGTAAACAATTCCTTTGCCTTTATCCAGAACGGTAGTTACTGATGGAGTCGGTTCTAACATAAGCAGTGTTTTCCTACCAATCGGATCATCCTCCAGATCTTCTAAGGATTTCTTTACTCTTTCCACCCTCGCCACCTTCTCTGGTCCCGTTGCCACCTTAAGATAGGTTCTCATTCCTTCAAGGATTTCTTTTGCAATCTTCGGTTTTCCGGAGACAGGATCCAGACCTAAAAATTTTTCCGGAATGATTCCAAACAGAGGATCAGATTCCTCAAGTCGTTCTGTCAAATCAGTTCTTTTACTTTCTGCAGATGATGCTGACGATTTCTCTGAAACCTCCTTAACCTTCTTATATAACGGACATTGACTCTGCTCATGTGTTAGTCTCTGGCAGGTATAACATCTTTTCTGCAGTCTTTCATAGTCATACAAAATGTTCACCACCTCTCCTCCTGGAAGCGTCACCTTCTTGGATCTCCTGAGAGGATTGACCACATTAAACTTTACTAGCACCCTTACATAATCTCTGACTTGAGCTTTATCTGGATCAAAAGCAACTTCAATCACCTGTCCTGCGAAATCCCCAAAGCCCACAGTGCTTTGTGGGTATAATGATGATGGGATTAATTCACATTCCTCTTAAGTAACGTTTGTATTCTGAATAAAAAGAAATAATTGAAGAGCATATTTAATTTGTTTATTGATTTCCTGATAAAGTATAAAAAAACAATTTGGCATACAACTACAAACAAATATGGGCCTAAAGCCCAACATATTAATATGGGCCTCATTGAGGCCCAATAACATGTGTAT
>CAJHQP010009125.1:0-23751 GCA_905132765.1 Moricandia arvensis
GAACTGGGCCAGCTGAGCGAAGGCACGTGGGGAAAGCGTGTTCGGCGGTTTTGGGAGGAAAAGGCGCGTGATGTAGCTTTTATTATGCACTCTCAAATTAACCCTCTAAGCTACTTTTTACTCTCTCAAAATAAGAGGTTCAGTTGTAGTACTTAGGGATCAAATCCACAGGGAGCGTGGGCACACAATAGATTATTGATGCTTAGATTAAGCTAGGCAAACAGTTTATTAAAGAAGTAATAGTAGACAAATAAGCAGGTGATTTGTTTGATAGCAATAAGATGAAATAGCTAGGTCTACGAATTTTTCAACCAATAGATTCAAAACACAAATCAAGGATGCGAATAGATCAAACTCCAGAAATCAAATTCAATAAGCAAGTAATTCAGGTCTCACATGTAATTACTAATCAGATGCCTAAGTTCAATGTTCCAGCTCTCGCATGCAAACAAGGATCGAAAGTCGATCGATACCAATGCTTGTGGCATCGATTGATACTACCTCAGAAAAGCATTAACACACATAGCGATATGTTTAACTAGATCCTAGACCAACTCTCGTATGCGCCTAGATATCTAATCCACACAGGGCTCGGGTTCCGTTAATTAATTGCACTCTCGTGCCTCTTAATTGTCCTGTGATACTAGGTTCAAGCAATCAGTCACATTCTCGTGCTATTCCACTACTCTAGATCCTAGTATTACAAGTCACCCTGGTGTAGAGATCTATAGATAATCTAGCAATCCTATGACTATCAGTTTGACATTAAGAACATGAAATCCCTAAACCTAACAAGGTGATTACTCAGACATGGAAGCAATAACACAAATCATAGCCTGAATAAATAATAGATATAGAAATCAATATAAAACCAAAGGAGTTCCAATCAATCTCTGAAGGAGAATTGATCTTCTCTCCAAAACTTAAGACAATGAATAATAAAGCTTAGCCGTCAACAATGGCGTAGAAACTATATAAATTAGGTCTAAGCTCGTGCAGAGGTAATCTGTAACTTGTCATGACATCTGGGATTAAATTGGCCGTAAAATAAGCCGGGACTGTCTTCTGGGATCACCGTTGATCGACACCAAGGCTGTGGCATCGATCGACACTCATTCATCTTTTCGACAGTTTCCTCTCGCGAGGCAGACATGCCACTCTTCAGGAAATCGGGAATAACAAAATAAATAGTAGTATAAGTAAACCTAAACAAAAACTTACTAAACAGTGGGTTGCCTCCCACTCAGCGGTTGGTTATAGTCCTAAGCTTGACGTTTTGAAATTCTGATTCAGTCTGGATGAGAAGGAGAACTTGCTCCATAACAGCTTTTCAGTGTCCATGTTCCTCATTTTGTTGATGCGGTTGATAAAAGCTATTGCAGAAACTTCCCCTTTTTCTATCATCTCTGGATCACATAGCACCCTGACCTTGGTAAAAGGTTGCATAATTCCTTTGCAGCACATCCTATACTCAAGACTTCCCTCATAACATCGCGAAGGAACCGGTGATAAGAAATCTGTATCTATCCTCTTTTTCTTTTTCTTCTTCCTTGGCCCTTCCCCAGACTTAGGCTTTTCCATCATAGGTTCCCTAAAATCTAGAGAGTGTTGATCGACGGTGATGTTGGTTCTGTGTTTTCGCGGTTTGAATCAGATGCAGGTGCTGGATCTTCAGACGGCTCAATCCATGAAATAAACCCTGCACTTTTGGTCTTTCCCACAGGATCGTAGAAGACATTTTCATCAACATTAGTAAGGCACATCCTATTCTTCTTGAGATCACAAACTGCCCCTACTGTAGCCATAAAGGCTCTTCCAAATATAAGAGAAGATTCTCGACCTGATTTGCTTCCCAAAACATGAAAGTCCACAAGAACAGTGATTCACTTATCTCTACTTTAACATTCTTGATCCTGCTGCTGGTCGACCTTGGATTTAATCCGCGAAGGTGAAGCTATCTTGAGAAGGTTCCACCTTTAATCCTAACAGTTCGGCAGTGTCCTTGGCCATCATGCTGACTGCATATCCAGTATCACAGAGGGCGTATGGAAAATTGGTGTCATGTATACAGCAAGGAGACAGAAACTTCCCACGATCTTGTTCCTTCTTCAGTGTCTTCTTGGATTTGCGGGTGACCATATTAAACAGAAACTCAATGTCCTTATTCGTCTCCTTGCTCTCTCTGAATAAATTACCAAGTATGTATTGGTATGAATCCTCGAACGACATATCCTTAGGGAACATAAGGTAGGGGCAGTTTGTGATCTTCACTCTGTTCATCAAAGTTCAGCCTTGGTTATCTTCTCGCATGAGGTGTTTGGGAACATAAGGTTCTCTAGATCTCACTCTGTTCTTTGGACTTCTTTCCTTTGCTGCCTGCTTGTCCTTGCAGATTCATGTACGCCAGCTGGTGTCGATCAATATGGTGCGTACCGTCGATCGATGCTGTCAACGAAAGAGGTTTCAGCTGGAATCAATTGCCCTTGTTCTGGTGTATCAACATCTTTCTGATTGGTGGTCACTGTTGGCCTTTCTGATGAGCGGTGTGGCATTATGGCTTGACATGGGCGTGTGTCGATCGATGATTGTCTGCTGTCATCGATCGTTGGTCGCCCTTTGATGTCGATCACTGTTGTCCTGTTGGTGTCGATCGAACGGAGTCCTGTTGGTGTCAATCGATGGAGTCGGTTTTAACACAGCACAGACTGGGAGAATGCGGGTGTCGTGTGGCAAAGTCTGAGTGGCTCTGAATTTTCTTCGTTCCTACGTACTCTTCTATAAGGGTTTCGATCGATGCTCATCTGATGATGTCGATCGACACCAGTGCGAGCTGCCAAAGGTCATAGAACTTTTGACTAAAAAGCACCTTCTTCCAGCTTCTCATGCTCGATTACTTCCACAATGTCATTATTTAAGATGGCATCAACCTGGTGCCTCTTGCTCTCCCCAGCTTTCCCTCTAACTAGAGCTTCTTGCCTCATCACAGCTTTTGTTATCTGAGAATTATGAGTGTTTAGCATCCTGACATGGGTGTTTATGGCTTCTAATTTTATATTCAGCTCTTTGTGAATAGATGCCAACCTCGGATTTAAGTATACACTCATCTTCTTCTGAATTTCTATTGCTTGTTCCATCATAGATTCCGTCCTCTGAATATGGTCCTGAAAAAATATTCATTTAGATGATTCTCGTCCTCTTCTGCAGCATGTTCCACCAACGAGACTTCATATACAAAATCAGTTTTTTCCTCGACCTCAATGATCTTGTCATTATTCGTAACACCTGACTGCATTTTGTGAGTATCCATATTCCTAATATTGTTGCTAGACACAAAGTTCTGATTCAGTCTCTTAGCTTCCTCTGAATTCCTAGTCCCAAAGTTCCCTTCGCTTGCCTGATCCAACATTATATGATATTGCGCATCAATACCTTTGGAGAAGAATCCCAGCAGTTGAGCCTCCGTAAAACCATGATGTGGACAATCTTTTTGGTACCTCCTAAATCTGTCGCAAGAGCTTCTAAACCCTTCAGTAGGTCCCTCATAGATTGTCAAAATCTTATCTATTAGCTCTTGGTCTTTGCATCATCAAAAAATTTTAGTCATAAACGCAGTCTTGACATCATTCTAGGTTGTGAGAGATCCTGGTGGTAGAAGTTTCAGCCAAACAAGTGCATTCCCTGAGAGAGAATACTTGAATAACTTGCATAGAAGATAGTCTTTAGTTTCTTCATGCTCCAGGATGCTAGAAACAAAATCCTCTAGTGCTTTCAATGTGGTCCATGGGATCTTCATGGGGAAGGCCATGAAAGGGGTGCTCGCTCACATGAGTAAAGTATGCAGGTCTTATCTGGTCATTGACCCTCTGGATTTCTCGAGGTTGAATCGCAGACCTGTTAATATATAATCGAGTAGGCCTGATCAACTCTGCTATCGATCGATGCTCGGGGATTACAGCCCCATGTGCATATAATTTCTGACCTGCTGCATTACACAGATAACCCTAAGGGTCATGCAGGTCTCCATTCCCATCCCTAGTCACAATAAGTTGCCGCAACCATCTCTAATCGCGGTTACTGTCGATCGATGGTAGAGTAGAAGTGTTGATCGATGTTTGTCCAAGAGTGGTGTCGATCGACGTCGAAGTGTTGTTGTCGATCAATGCTAGACGTTTCTCTCTGTGGATGATGCGTTCAATAGCTGCTGGGTCCGAGAAAAGTAAGTCTTTTTCCTTGTTGCTCCTGGTACTACTCTGCATGTACCTGAAATACAAGGAAAATTTTATGTATGTAACTGAAACAGAAAAATAAAAACCTAAACTAAACCTATTAATCAAGTCTAATGGAGATCCTCGCTCCCTGGCAACGGCGCCAAATTTGATGTAGCTTTTATTATGCACTCTCAAATTAACCTTATAAGCTACTTTTTACTCCCTCAAATAAGAGGTTCGGTTCTAGTACTTAGGGAACGAATCCACAGGGAGCGTGAACACACAATAGACTATAGATGATTAGATTAAGCTAGGCAAACAATTTATTAAGAAGTAAATAGTAGACAAGTAAGCAGGTGATTTGTTGGATAACAATAAGATGAAATAGCTAGTCTAGGGATTTATCAATCAATAGATTCAAAAAAGAAATCAAGGATGCTAATAGATCAAACTCTAGAACTCGAATAAGCAAGTAATCCAGCTCCCGCATGCAATTACTAATCATGCTTAAGTTCTATGTTCCAGCTCTTGCATGCAAACAAGGATCGAGCGTCGATCGATACCAATGCTTGGGTATCGATCGATACTACCTCAGACAAGCATTAACAAAACATATCAATAATGTTGAACTAGATCATAAGCCAACTCTCGTATGCGCCTAGATATCTAATCCACACAGGACTCGGGTTTCCTTAATTAATTTCACTCTCGTGCCTCTCAATTGTCCTATGATTCTAGGTTCAAGCAATCAGTCACACTCTCGTGCTATTCCACTACTCTATATCCTAGTATTTCAAGCCACCTTGGTGTAGAGATCCATAGATAACCTAGCAATCCTATGACTATTAATTTGACATTAAGAACATGAAATCCTTAAACCTAACAAGATGATTACTCATACATGGAAGCAATAACACAAATCATAGTCTGAATAAATAATAGATATAGAAATCAATATTAAACCAAAGGAGTTCCAATCAATCTATGAAGGAGAATTGATCTTCTCCCCAAAACTTAAAACAATGAATAATATAAAGCTTAGTCGTCAACAATGGCTTAGAAAACTATATAAATTAGGTCTAAACTCGTGCATGGGTATTCTTGTAACTTGCCATGACATTTGGGCTTAAGTCGGCCATAAAAAAAAGCCGGACCTGTCTTATGGGATCACTGTCGATCGACACCCAAGGCTGTGCCGTCGATCGACCCTCATTCATCTTCTCGACAGCTTCCTCTCGCGAGGCAGACAAACCACTCTTCAGTAAATCATGCATAACTTTAGATCTAACCATCCGATGGACCTCAAACCAGCGGAATTGGAAATCTAACTCAAAGCTATCTTCGATGAAATTATAAGCTCAACCACACCGTGGGAAGGTTTCCATCCATATCTAAACATTTCACGCATATGCGCAGTTCTGCATCTCTAAAAGCTGCAGAATGACCAAAGTTCTCCAGAAAGTACCTGAACCTGAAAAATACTCTAATACATACTCCAAACACATATAATAGACTCTAAATAGGGCTGATATCATGGCACAATAGTGGTAAATATCAGGCCCTATCAGCCGTATGGATAACCGCCCAAAAAGTTTCCAAAAAGGCACCTTTTCTCCCAAGGCAGTTTCTAGACAATTTTTGGCCGAGTCTTCTTTTATTTCGGGCCTTGGGATCAGTTTTCGACACATAATTTCCTAAGGAAACTCATGAAATGATCAGAACCAAAAATGTAACTGGAAGAGAAGAACTTAGGCCATTTGGGAAGAAGACTTGATCAGAATCAAGCCAAAAAGGCAATCCGACTGTATCTTCTTGAAGAACGGTCCAAAATGAGTCTGAAGGAGGAAGAACCACGTACTGAGACCGGGACTCCAAAACGCACTTCCAAGGTGAGTGGATGGACCGGATAAACCATCGCCCATATCCATTGGGTGATTCTGACTGGTTCTATGGCGATTGGGTTAAACGGTTACATCCATATCTTCTAAGCTTGATCGTTTTCTTCTTTCTTATGTATGAACGATCAAGTAACTTAGGCCCTAGGGCCAAGTGAAAGACCAATGCTTTAATCTGGTCCGATCATGTGATCCAATGCTTGTTGGCGTCAAAATCGGTTACGACATAATCAACGTCGAAACCTACCGGGAGAATGCGTTTGTTGAGGGCAAAAACGGTATTCTCGACATCAGCATCTAAAAACTGTGTTTCTATACGAATACAGTCTCGAAATCGACTTAACGAAAGTCTCAGTGCAAAAACTAGAAAGAAAGGAACACAAATCGACCAACTCATATGTATGGCAAGTTGGACAGTCCAACTCGCCATACGGGCTAGTTGGACGGCACGGATCAACCAAATCGCCTGTATGGGGAGTTGGTCAGCATGGACCGACCAACTCGCCATACGGGAGAGTTGGTCAGCATGGATCGACAAACTCGCCATACGGGTGAGTTGGACAGAACGGACCAACCAACTCGCCAGTACAGCGAGTTGGACTGTCCAACTCGCCGATGGCATGACATGACCAACTCGCCCGTAGGCACGACACAAACAACTCGCCCGTAGAAAATATCAGACACTAGAGCTGCCAGACTTAGAATGCTCCAGCACAGTATTGAAAATCTACAAAGAAGAATGCCTTCACTAGAGGTTACTAAGGAGATCATAAAGAATGAAAAAAATAAAGATGAGGAAATCATAAACTCACATTGGTAAATGGTTTCAGAAGACCAATGAAGATGTAGCCACTTATTTTCCAAGTGTTGATCAACCTCCTTTATAGTCAACCATTCACAATGTCGAGCTTAAGACTCTAATCAAGCGCTGTGTGGGAGGCAACCCACTGTTTAGTAAGTTTTAATTAGTTTTTATTTTTAATTTATTACTGATTTTCATATTTATTTATTTCAGATTATTCAAAAAAAATCAAGGAAGACAATCTACATAGAGAATCGACCGACGGAGTAACCATCGCATCGATACATAGGCACTTAACTGTGTCGATCGACGGTCACCATCAACGAGCAAGTGTATCATTTTTTCCTTTTTTAAATTGGTCCTTATGATTTATTTCTTCCCCAATCTCAGACTATATAACACTCACGATAGTGTTGTTTAAGTCTGGGGGAGGTATTACTGATATTGTATTTTATTGTGAGTTTTATAAGAAATAGGAACTTACAGGTGTAGCATCGATCGACACTCTTTTACAAGAGAGAGTACAATACTTAAGCTAACTACTTATGATTTAATTTTTCTAACCAATACGGGGCGGATTACACTGGGACAGTCTAATTTAAGTCTGGGGGAGGTTCACTAATGCTATTCGATTGTTTTCGAGTGTTATTTATATCTATATAAGTTTTTTTCAAAAGTTTTATTGAATCAAGAAGAGGACTATGATCTACATTTATTATTGACTAACCATGCTATAACCATCATCATTAGAAGGTTATTTGGAGAGATTCCTAGAGATATCAAAGTGGATCATCCTGCCACTATATCACACTTGCTTATAAAGTTTGGAGGAACCAAAGCTTATTTCCAACACTAATCCTGACATTATTTGCTTGCTTTTGGATTGGTATACATTGGATCGGATTCCTTCTGCAAGTCTGGAAGGTAAAAGTCTGTGTGCTTCTGATTCCCCTCTCTCTCTCCCCTTCAGGTTTAAAAAGAAGTCAAATAGGATTTGGTGGCTACAACCATTAAAGCTTGATTCATATGATCCTAGAAAGAGATAAAGGTCAAAATCAAGTGAACAAGATCTGGTGTCAAAAACCATTAGGGCATGATTCATGGAAGCCTATCCAAATATCTCAGTCAATTAAAAATTAAAAATGATACCCACAAAACAAGGGAGACATTGACAGAGAAGAAGTGAGAAGAGAGAGAGGAAAGGAATTAGAGAAGACTACCTGTGTGTTCACATATTTGTAGAGGTAAGAGTCCATGTGTCCTTTGATCGATACTCCCAAGGTAAAGCCTAAACTTTATTTTATGCAAAGAAATGAAATCAGTAGAGTGGAGAGTCAGACTAGTATTCGCTAAGTAATTGGTAGAATGGATTTGGTTGCTATACTAGGATAAGGTATAAAAAGTTTCTCTGTGATTGGCTTGATAGGATGTGGTTGCAAAAAAACAAGGTGACAGTTATACTTAGACATTATGTGAGTCTTCGCTTTTCAAAGCATCTTTCACAGGCTTGTTTGCTTGAGGACAAGCAGAAGGTTAAGTCTGGGGTAGTTGATATAGTTTATTTATTACCAGCTTTAAACCATGTTATAGAATCTATGTAGGTCTGTTATGTGTGTCTAGGCTATTTTTTGAGGTCTTTACAGGTCCATGTACGTTTTTGAGATATAGGGAGATAGTTGGAGATTTTGGAGCATTTGGAGAGGAATAATCCGTAGCTGATCATTGGAGATAGTCGAAGTACGAGATTACCATCGATCGACGAAACAACGTAGGCGTCGACCGATGTTACATGACCAAGATAGATTGATGTTGCACATCTGCCAGCGATCGATGTCCAGTTCGCAGACAACCGACTTTCAAGCCCAAGTTAGAGATATGACACAAGATTACAAGGCTACCCTTGGACGAGTTTTGACCTAAATTTTAGGGTTTTATTTATACTTTATGTATTGCACCATGCTAAGTGTGCTTGTGGTGTGCTAGAGTTAAGGGGGCAAGAGTTTGTGTGTGTGTGCGCTAGTATTTGCTAGTGTATTCTAAGTATTCTTTAAAACTCTAATATTCTATCTATGCATTTTATTCAGATTACTATTCTGACTTCAATTATGTCTGAGTAGTCATCAACTAGGTTTAGGGTTTATCAATGGTACTGATGGATTAGTCAAACAATAGTATTGTTAAGGTCATTATTAGATATATTAATAGAATTGTGTTTATTGCATGTGTTCTAGAGTAGCTAACTAGAACCCTGAAAATAGGATAGTTAGGCTCAAGCGAGAGCATGATCTACTACCGGAATCTATTATGTTGAGCTAGGTTGCTAGAAACAAACGAGAGTTGATTTAGTCAATCTAGTGAACTTATCGAATCACGTCATAACACTTGACTCAAGAAACCATCGATCGACATAGGATCATTACCATCGATCGACGGTCATTCTGTGTCAACAAGCGAGAGCTGAGACATTGGACTTGGTCAATAGATTATGCCCGCATGCGAGAGCTGGTGTCTTTTACATTAGATTTTGAGTTCCATGATTAAATATCTTTAACTTCTATCTACTATAATCCACTTTCTTGAAACCCTAGATCTAGCATATTTTCATATTTACATTACTAGCATATTTTCATATTTACATTACTAACATATTTCCATATTTACATTACTAACATATTTCCATATTGCATCTATACCTTCTAATAAGAAATATTTCCTTGACCTGATTACTTGCTACCAATATATATAGTTACCTAGCTTAGCCTCTAGAAATAAGAAATCTATTGTGTGCCATTGTTCTTTGTGGATTCGATCCCTAAGTACTACACCCGATCTTTCTTGACAAGAGTATTATTATTTTGTGTGTTAGAAGCAAGGGTTAATTGACTGCTATTTGTTTAAGATATTATTACCCTATTAAAACATTAAAACACACCCATGTCACTATCTGTGGCACCCGAGTCGAATAGAACATGTACATAAACTCCACCAACAAATAATGTTCCTAAACAATATTCACTTCACATTTTATATTTCATGCATCGAATTCATACAAACAAGAAATGAATTCCTACTTACATGTGATCGGTCCTGTTAGGGCTGTTGGGGTTCGGGCTTTCCTAATTCTAAAGCATTCACTTGCCTTCCTACTGCCTGGAGCTTCGGGGCTTGTTCAATCGCTAGTCTAGTGGGTGGTATTGGAAGCGTAAACTTTCTCTTATGGGCATTTGTAATCACGGGCATTCCTTCCCTGACTATATGGAAAAATGCTAGAAAAATGGACTGTATCACTGCCGTTGTAACATATATTTGGGCCATTCATAAACCGTCCGTCATTCTTTCTTCCTCGACCTCTCCCTCGATTAAATTGTCCTTTATTGTTCATTCTTCGTATTCCTAGAACCTCAGTCCTTCAAGATGGCTCTGCATGTTTCATTAGGGCTTGATCCTTTGCTATACCTTCTTCAACATTTACCGCTGACTCCGCCAATTCATAAAGGCTATGAAATTTCACTAATTGCAGTCGACTAGCCAAATTGGCTCGCAATCCTCTTATAAACCTTCGAATTAGTGCACCTTCATTCCTTGGTCCATAAGGAGAATATTTCCTTACCCTTGTAAACTACGCCTTGTATTCCCTGACTTTCCAGCTACCTTGAGTTAACTCTAAGAGTTGAATCTCCAGCCAGTCTCTTGCTTCAGGTGGAAAGTATTTCCGCTCAAACTCCTTTTTAAAATCTTCCCAGTCGATCTATCTTTCCATATAGTATTCTTCCACATTATTGCACCAATCAGAAGCATAATTGGTCAAGTAGTATATTGCCACATCCTTCTTGATATTTTCAGGGAAGTGGATAACCCGAAAGTTTTTCTCTAATTTCCTCAGCCATGCAGACCCTACGAAAGGATCTGTTCCTCAAGGGTACCTAACGGTTCCAAAGTTCTTCATTAACGTGACCATATTCAGGTAATCAGGAGGGGAGGATGGTCTTCGCTCTAATGATTCACCAGTTCGCTGATCAAGTCTATCTAGCAGGCCCTGCACCAATAATTTAAAAGGATGCAAACTCCCCAACTGTCCTTTGTTCTTGCCTAGAACGTGGCTCGGGAGACTTTTTCAATGTTGTGTTTCCCATGTTAGTTGTCCATTAGGAAAAGTGATCGGCATTGGATCGATGGAAGAAAGATTTGTGAGCTAAGATATGTCGCCAGTCATGTGGTGTGAAGCACCAGAATATATGATGATGTCATAACGGCTGTATTTGCCTGACATAAACAGTTTATTTGTATTACATGAGAGCTAATCAGAGTCTTTTGGTTTCTGATTGTTCAGTAAATAAGCCAAACATGCCCATTGATCTTGTGTGAAGTTGGGGATTCCAGGAGCTTTTGTGTCGGTTGAAGACTCACCGATTTGAATGTTGTTTACACGGAATCCTGAGTTTCTTCCACGACCACGTCCACCTTTCTCTATGCCACATCCACCGTTGTTCTTGCTTTTATCAGTCCACCACTCTGGAAAACCAATGATTTTGAAGTAGTTTACAGAGTCATGTCTGGTCTTCCCACAATGAGTGCAAGATGAGTATGGTCGGTTGAATCGTATCGCAGCAGCTTGACCAAAAGCGGGTGGTGGCTGCGTTAAGAGCTGGATTTTCTCTTTTTGTTTTTCGTATTTGTTCATTGGCGATCTGCATCCCTTCAACAACATATGAAACTTTTTCCAAATCAGCAAGTTCATCCCACATCACTTTTAACTTGCTAAAGTAGATCTCAACCGTGTCTCCTTCTTGGTTGCAGGCTGACAGATCCGCATGACGTTGATGTGTGCGTGTATCATCACTTACATAGAAACGCCTCTGAAGACTCACCCACATCCCCTTCGCTCTATCAACCAAAGAGATGGAAGGTCGCAGTTTTGGCTCGATACTGCTGTAGATACAGCCAATAATCATAGCGGTGACCATGTCCAATTTCTCTGTAGTGTCAGAGTTGTCGAACGGTCGCTTGAGAGTTCCGTCAATGAACCCTAATTTTCGTTTTGTGCGGAGCGATTTTAGAATCAACTTCACCCAGCGTTCGTAGTTGACTCCATTCAATAGTATTGGAGTCTGAACTTGCCTAGTACTATCAGAAGGATGCAAGTAGTAGGGTGAACACAGCTTGTTTGGTCATCTGATCCATTGTTTTGACCAGTTACGTTTTGTGTCATTAGATCCATTGATCATGAGAGAGAAGAAAAGATGAAAGGAAATAAAATGAGTTCGAGATTGAGATTTGTTTTTGGCTCGTATACCATGCCAAAATGAAGAGAATTCTCTGTGTGTGTTGTATTGCTATGAGCTTAATACATCCTCATATACATGAGAGAGTATATATGCAATCCCATGATTATAGATAATTGGGATGTACAAGGAAAGAGCTATTACTACTTAACTTATATACGAGATTGTAATAGATTCTTCCTCGGCCCCCGATCATGTCATCGTCCTTTTTTTGTGTCTCAAGCACCAAATGATAAGGCACCAGTTGTCTTCTCTGTATAATTTGAACTGCATAATACTTCTTATCTCGCAATACACGAGACAAGCCCAATCAATGGTTTAGAAACCAATGACCCAAGTATACCAATTACAAGCCAAAGTCTAATTACATCACATACTCTTTATTTATACTCGGTTTAGTCAAACTTGCTGCTTAACAGACTCAACTAACTATAACGGCTTGTAATGATTAACTGTTTCTCGCGCAAGTTCCTTAAGCTTATTCTTCAACTGTCAACTGATCCACGTCCTCTTCCTTTCGATTTTTTCTCAATATTTTCCAATAGTAGCATTTCCAGATCTTATCAAAGTCATACAACAGTCTGCTATAGAATTTAATAACACATGGAATATTAGTGGTGGCTAAGGTTTGTTCTTGGATAAGAGAATCTTGTATTTTGTCAAACAGACAAACCGTTCTGCTTTTTCCAATATTTGATTTAGTAGAAGCACAATGGGTTTTTATACGTATGATTGTGATCACTCGCAGAGAAATAATGTAACTAAGAGCAACCAGAAAAAACTTGAACTTTAGCAAACTAAAGATGCATTTTTCAACAAGCTTTGGAAGAATATTTACAAAGGCAGCTAAAAAAGAAGGGGAAAATCTGAGACGTCAGTGGTGTAAAGGGAGAGATGATACCTTTTGGTGCTTCCAAGCGAGGAACTGATCTCACGAAATAGAGATTTGTGTGGTTCATAAGCAGAAGAAGAAGCTGAGATCGAAGCAAAACCTGTGGAAAACCCACAACATAAGTTATAGGATACAGATTACCGACTTGAAGATATTGATTCCAAAGACAAAACCCACAACATTTAGATCCCAGAGACTCTTACTTGAGAGACCAAACGTAAAATATTCCAAAGACAATACACAAACCCACAACATTTAGATCTCTTAGTTGAGAGATAGAGTCGCCAGAGAGAGAGAAAGGTTGCCGGACATAGAGAGAGAGAGAGAGAGAGAGAGAGAGAGAGAGAGAGAGAGAGAGAGAGAGAGAGAGAGAGAGAGAGAGAGAGAGAGAGAGAGAGAGAGAGAGAGGTTACATGTAAATTTCAAGCATGGTCATTTTCATCATTTACAGCTTTTGACTGAATCAGCTGCAGTTGGATATATGGTGAAGAATCAGCCTGTGTTTTCTTTTTAAATTCAGATGAATTATAGAAACTCACTCAGGTCATCCATCTTAATGTACCCTAAAAAGTCTACTAAACGAACATCGATATTCACGTTCACCCAAATGGATCAGTCGACTGAGCAAGCGAATATCACCTAATCAGACTATGCACAAAGTCTAAGAAGGAAGAGTTAGTCTTGACGTGTCAGATAACAGCTGATGAGCAACTGTGCTTCATATAAGCTCTAATCATATCACCAAGCTGCTTAAACCGTAGATGCAATAAAGAAGACCCTTCACCTGCAAGTTTATAAAAACAGACCCAAGCCTTGGGACTTTAAAAAAAAACGCCTATACATCATTACTTATAAGTTATCACAAAGACGAATCTGTAAGTAAACTACCTCAAGTATCATTAAAGAGTAACATTTCTATTAGAAGGCCACTTCTTTGATGTTAAACACGAGCGGTTCAACATTCCCCAAATCTCATCACCATGTCTTTCCAAAGTGATCTTTACGGCATCAAACTCAGTGGCGGATCTATAACTATTATTAAACGGGGCACAAAATACTCTAATAATAACTAACTCATTTAAATAAAAAAAATTCACAACTAAAAAAAATATCTTACAAATTTATCCTACGAAATTTCATATTTTGAAATCTTTTCATTACTACTTCATTTGTTAATTTCTCCAAATCATCTCCAGAGTCTTTTTTTTTTGAGAAGGAAAATCATCTTCAGAATTTTCATACCTAAATGTAAATTTTATTTTAGGCTTGAAATATTTTTCCATTAAACTTTTATCATGAAAAAAAAGTTAGCAAAATACTTTAGTTTCTAAGTTCTCACGATCTCTTATTCCTTAAATCACACAATCAATTTTTTTCGTTTAGTTTTATCTTATAGCTTTTCTCTTGAACTTGTTAGGCATAATTTTTTTGTCTGAGTCGTTCTTTTTTTTTGTAATTAGGAAGAAGACAATGAAAAAGATGTAGGTAATAATTAGGTCAACTTTAACTTCCTTAATTATTTTCCTTTAAATTTTATTAAGTTTTTTAAAAGTTAAAACTAACTTATATTTTGATGTTGGGGTTACAAAAGAAACATATAATATAGTAATATGCCTAATTATATTTAGTTTAATATACATATAATTTTATTTTTAAATAGTAGGGGGCACGTGCCCCCGTAGGCTAATGCATACATCCGCCCCTGATCAAACCTCTTCTTTCCCGTAATGATAGCCAAACCATGGGGTGATGTATTTCTCTGGTGGTCTTCTTCTATGTCTTGGTCCGTCCTTTCATCGATGTAGACAATGTAGACTAGAAAACCCGTAGAATGATAGAGATGGTAGTAAATTCCATGACCGAAAGATGCTTGCAACATCCCGATTTCTGGTAGTGTGGAAAGGCTTAAGAAAATTAATTTGGCTACTATTTCACCAAAATAAGCTTCCATTTTCCGTCACACATTCAGAGAGAACTCCAGAGTTAAGCGTGTTTAATATGGTGTAGTCAAGATGGGTGACCTATCGGGAAATGATTTGCGATATTGTGTGCGTGAGGCCAAGAACGGGAAAATATCATTTGGTGATTGCAGGGACAATACAAGGATTTTGACCCTCCGAAAAATTAACGCACCGCCCGTCGTACAGGATGGGGCCAATGGGAAAGACAGTGTGTGTGGGTGGTGGCATTAGCAATGGACAGTTGGGGCGTTACAAGTGGTATTAGAGCTGACTAACCATCTAAGTTTTGACCCCGAGAGGCGTCTTGAAA
The DNA here is from genome assembly GCA_905132765.1 of Moricandia arvensis. Classification (NCBI taxonomy): domain Eukaryota; kingdom Viridiplantae; phylum Streptophyta; class Magnoliopsida; order Brassicales; family Brassicaceae; genus Moricandia; species Moricandia arvensis. The sequence goes on from CAJHQP010009125.1 coordinate 15,351, forward strand.
CTTGTCGTGTTGCACAACAAGGCGTTGCACTCTGTGAGTGGGGGTGATTGTAACATCCCAATTTTTGGTAGTGTGGAAAGATTTAAGATAATTGATTTGGCTACCTATGTCACCAAAGTACGATTAAGTTTTCCGCCACAACATCCAGAGAGAACTTCAGCGTTAAGCGTTCTCAAGCTGGAGTATTCAAAGGATAGATGACCTATCAAGAATTGATTTGCGATATCGTGTGAGTGAGGCCAAAGAACGGGGAAGGTCATGTGGTGACTGTATAGACAGTAACAAGGATTTCGAGCCTACAAAAAATTAATGCACTACCCGTTGCACGGGATGGGGTCCACATACCAAGAGAGCGGGCGTGGGTTGCATTAGCCGTAGGCGATCAGGGCCTTGCAGTGGTATCAGCGAGAGATTTCGTATGTGTTTCTCGAATTACTGCTCTTTCCTCCTCCATTGAAGAGGGAGGGTTTCTCCTGGTTATGTTATTCTCTTGTAATATGCATCTCAAAGAGATTCCCATTTTTTGGTTTATGTTCAAGAGCGTAGGTGTGTATATACGTTCATATGTCTTTGTATATATATGGGAGCATGTTCGTGCCTCCCTATGTATGGTTTTGATTTTTAATGCAGAAAAATGTTAGGTTAAGACTCACGTTGTAAAGATATACCTTTAAGTAAGTCTCGCCTTTTATTTACTAAGATGCTCCACCCCGCGCTTGCGCGGGGTAAGTTTACTTTGTTTTTATATATTTTATCGAAAGTTTGTCATGTATTCTGCTTTGTAGATTATTGGCTTTGTTAGTATAACGAACAATGCTATCGACATTAGCAACTAAATTTTTTTTATAAGTTTCTTCTTTGTTAACTAAATGGAATAAAAACAGAGATGCAGCGACAAAATAATTGAAGCTTTCCGGTGTTGCCGGTGTCGCCAAAAGAAGTAGCGACCAATGTTCTTCATTTCTTTTTCCTCTCGGCGACAGAAAACAAAAGATGTTTTTAACTGTTTTCTCTCTTTCCTTTAGATTTCTAATTGTTCCTCTTTTCTTCTCCAAACCCCGGCTCCGGTTCCTCAAGTTCCTTCACAACCATCTTATCCTCTTGAGACTGAGCTTAATTACCCGCCTGGGTCCTCAACTGAACATTCAACACCAACAGCTTGCATCATCCTCTGGTCTTTCGTCCAAGGGCCAAGAATTTGAGGCTTAAGACATATTTTGTTTTTGTTGTTCATAACTTAGTCTCCCGTACTGAAGAATTTTGTGAAATAATTTTTGGGCTATATACGGAAATCAGTAATGTAAGCCCTTCAAATATGTCACATAAACACACAATTGATATAAGAAGATGTTATAGCAGATTATAGAACATGATTTTGGTCCGATGGCTACAAAAAATAAAAACTATGTGGTTAGGTTTATTTCATCATGACGATTCATTAGCTGATACGCTTTTGGTTGTGTTCATGATCATCGGGTTCTGCGTGTTTTTTTTGTGCTGCTCCTAGAGTTCCTGGAAATCAGACAGAACTTGTTTCAAAGAGCAGTGTTGGATCTTTGTGAGACATATTGACATCAACATGGATTGCTCCACCAAAAACTGAACCAAATATTGATTCATGAATCGATAAGAAACCAAGAGAAGCAAAGTTTGTTTATTTTCTTGTTTCATTGCTGGATCTGTAAGAATGGGCTAGATTGCCGGGGTCTTACATTCCCCTAGTACGTAGCCTGCAAAAAAGAAGAAGCTAAATTCACTGGTTCTCTCTAAACCGAAAAAGTAAGCAATAACAGTTACTTAGAATCTAAGTATCTAAGAGCACCTCCAACGGTTGGAACTCCGTTGGGGTTCTAAACTTCTTTTTTTTTTTTTGATTTTTTTGATAAAAAAAAATTAAAAAAAAATGAACCAATCGCGGGCCGCCACATGTCAGTGAGACCCACAAACAGTTTAAAGAACCTGGTTCTTAATGGGAGGTTTTTAGAGCTGGTTCTAAACAAATTGTGGGCCCCACAGTGTTTTAGAACCCCTAAAAACCATCTAAGAACCCCCCATTGGAGGTGGTCTAACATGTGGGAAATCAGCCAATTCCACATCGACATGGGGTCGCGGTCCCGATCAGTACATACACTCGGACCATGTACTAAAACATACATCAACTTATATTATATTTGAATTCCATACATCAACAACAAATTTAGGTAAATTCTTACTTTTACCTTGTTTTGTTAGTCAAATGTTAAGGGATGATTATGTAGACTTAGAAGGTAATTAAGTGGATTTTAGGGGTTATTACGTGGATATTAAAAAGAATTAACACGAAACGCCATCGTTTCCGGCTAAAAATCATTAATTAAAAAACATTCCTTTTGACTGGGTGGTAGGGGAATCAAACCCAGGTTACACGAATAACTAATCCACCACTAAACCACTTCGCCAAATCCAATTCATTGTTTAGATATCTGTAGTTATCTATTTAGACCTAGTAAATCCATTTAATTGGTTAGTTTTTTTTTGAATACCAGTTGAGATCGGTTTATAGTGTTATTTATCCAAGGTATTATCAACATTGTTACTTAAAATCTTAGTTAAGAGAAAGAAATTATTTCAATGTTCGATCCCCCCCCCCCCCCACAACATTCCCATCACACTGAGTTTTGATTAAAAAGCACTCACCATAAAGTTGAGGTTTTGTTTCTGAAAATATCAATTAAACATATTTATTAGGTCTAAATAGATATCTAAGCAATGAATTGGATTTGTCAAAGTGGTTGAGTGGTGGATTAGTTATTGGTATAACCGGGTTCAATTCCCTTATGAACCAGTCCAAAAGGAAGATTTTAATTAACAATTTGAGCCCAAAACGACGTCGTTTCGTGTTAATCATTGTTTAATATCCACGTAATAACCCTCTAAAATCCATCTAATCACCCGTTAAGTCCATGTAATCACCCGTTAACATTTGACAAACTGAGACACGATTAAAGTATTTACCTAAACTTATTGGTTGATATATGAAATTTGAATATAGTATGAGTTGATGTATGTTTTAGCACAGGGTCCGAGTGTATCTACTGATCAGGACCACAGTTCCTCTATTGATGTAAAAATCGGCTGATTTCCCATCTAACATGACTTCCTTTCAACTCCTAGGAGTAAGGCCCCACAGTTTGCCTTGTTGACCCTGTTTTCCCTTGTTCACTTGTTGTATAGATCGGCATAGTAGGTTTACAACACGTTACATAGATACTAAATTTACATAGTGAATAGTTTATCCATGCCTTTACACATATAGCTTACCTTCAAACACCTTCGAAACTCCTGACTTTTAGGATCAGGTTTGAGACCCTATTGGTATGTTCCATTGCAGTGTCACTCTTGCACCTTTTCTGTGTTGGAAGTAAGCTTGAAATAGCTTGAAGAACAAGCTATCCTAATCCCATCTTGTTTTGGTTATCTAAAAGGATTATGAAATATCTTAAATTGTTAAGTTTATTAGGATTAGGAGTTATCTATTCTTATAAATGGAGTTGCAGATTTGTTGCATTAGGGGTGTGAGTGTTTTGTGATTGTTTTGAGAAATCTTGAGTTTTGAGTGATTTTCTCAAGAGAGTAATAAGAGAGCAAGTTCTTATTAAACTTATTCTTTTAATCAATTCGTGAACTAGGAAACTATATTTGGTATCAGAGTTTCTAGGGTACAATCACAATAAGTTATGGGCAATCATGTTACTACGAAAGTTAAGGAAGGAGGAGGACCTGGACCTTCCTCAATAAGCCTGTCCCATGTTATCGTCGACGAATTACATTGTCTGGTCAATACGGATTAAGGTGCTGCTGAAGTACATAAGGTCTGGGATGTTATAGAGAGTGAATTCCATAATGGGGAGAAGAACGACATGGCCACTGCTCTTCTTTTCCAATCATTCCCGGAGACACTTATACTTCAAGTACGAGAGTTAGATACTGCTAAGAAAGACTGAGATGATACAATGATCGGTATCAAGACAACTTTGACTTGTCAAAGATCATGTGTTTCTGGTGTGACAAGATGGGAAACTTTGCTTCTGTATGCCCTGATCATCTACTTAAATTACAAGAGGCGACAGAAACAAAAGGACAAAGACAATGATACCCTCAGAAGCAGAAGAACTTATGGTACATGAGGGTTGTCTAACTTAACGAGAAGAACGTAAAACAAAAAAAAATCGAGGCAAGTGCAGACACCGACAGATTTTGCTATCTAGACAATGGAGCAAGTAATCACATGACTGGTGATCGAAGGTACTTTAAATCTATTGATGAATCAATTACTGGCAAAGTAAGATGCGGTGATGATTCTCATATTGACATCAAGGGGAAAGGGCGGATACTGTTTTGCACAAAAGGCGGAGGAAAGAAAATACTAGATGACGTCTACTACATACCGGAATTGAAAAGCAATATAATCAGTCTGGGGCAAGCCACAGAGTCTGGTTGTGACATCAGGATGAATGGAGATTACGTTACGTTACGAGATAAAGACGGTAAACTAATAGTCAAAGAAAACTGATCTACGCATCGTTTGAACAAGGGTTATTATTGAGAGTAGCAAACCATTTCTTCAACTCTCGATTGGTAGTGATTCCGCAAGATGGCATGCAAGACTTGGTCATATAGGGAGAGAATCAGTGCAGTTAATGGCTAACAAGGAGCTCGTATACGGACTGCCGAAGATGAAGACTGAGAAGGAAGCATGATCTTCTTGCTTACTTGGAAAACAAGCAAGACATGCTTTCCCACAAGCAACTACGTATCGAGCTGAGAAGACAATTGGTCTCATACATGGAGACCTATGCGGACCCATTACGCCACCAACAGCTTCGCAAAACCGGTACATCTTTGTTCTCATTTACGATTACTCTAGATATATGTGGACGATACTACTAAAGAGAAACGAGAAGCGTTCGAGAAATTCAAAAGGTTCAAAATCATAATTGAGCAAGAAACAGGGACTGCCATCGTCATACTTAGGACAGACAAAAGAGGAGAATTTATGTCAAACGAATTCACATCATTCTGCGAATCAAATGAGATAACGAGACAACTAATATCACCATACACTCCTCAACAAAACGGGGTAGTAGAAAGAAAGAATTGAACTATTCTCAACCTGACAAGAAGTATCTTGAGACACGTGGAGTTACCAAACTATCTCTGGGGCAAAGCGGTAAGACATGCTACTTATCTAATAAACAAAACTGCAACTCATGCTATTAAGGCAAAAACACCATACGAGGTGTTTACGGGAAGGAAGCCGAACATAAAACATCTGCGTGTTTTTGGATGCATTGGATATGCTAAGATAGACTCACAGCATCTTAAGAAGCTAGACAACATGTCCCGGATGCTGGTGCATCTCGGAACTGAGCCAGGATCAGAAATCCTAAAGGCTATATGATCCGATAAACAAGAAAGTGGTGGTAAGTAGAGACGTAATATTTGATGAAGATAAAAGATGAGATTGGAAGACCTGTAATAAAGAAGAAGAAGAAAGGGGGACAATCCATGTTAGTATCAGTCAGTTTGGGAATCATGTTATCAATAAGATTGACACCAACACAGGTGATACTAACGTAGAAGACTTAACAGAAGCCTAAGACATCGGTACTTTGAACCAAGAAGAAGATGAAGTCAATGGTGATGAAGTTGAACCGGAATTAAGGTGATCCAAAAGAGAAAACAAAAGCCGAGTTACTTACTGACAAAAATAGAAGGAGAGCGTCAGTTACTGAGCATCAACGATGAACCGTGGAGTTTTGATGAAGCTAAAGATAAGAAATTATGGGGAGATGCTTGTGAAGATGAAATCAAGTCAATAGTCAAGAGCAAAACTTGGAACTTAGTTGAACTTCCGGCTGGAGGAAAGGCAATTGGGCTCAAGTGGATCTTTAAGATCAAACGCAACTCCGATGGAAGCATCAAAAAGTTTAAAGCGAGATTAGTGGCAAAGGACTACATACAGAGACATGGTATTGACTTTGATGAGGTCTTTTCACCTGTGGCACACATTGAAACTTTCCGACTCTTACTCGCTCTTGCGTCATCAAAAGGATGGCAAGTGCATCACCTAGACTTCAAAGCCGCATTCTTACACGGAGACCTAAAAGAAGAAGTATACGTTTCATGGCCAGAAGGTTTTGAGATCAAAGGACAAGAGAGAAATGTATACAAGTTGAATAAAACACTCTATGATTTGCGCCAAGCTCCAAGAGCATGGAATGAGAAAGGCGAGCTGAATTTTGTGATGTGTTCGAAAGAGCCAGCATTATATCGACTTCAAGAAAAGGAACATCTGCTACTTGTAGCAGTCTATGTTGATGTGATCTTCTAGTGACTGGTACGTGTCTTGAGCTGATCAAAGAATTTAAACAGGGGATGTCCGCCAAGTTTGAAATGAGTGATTTGGGTAAATTAACCTATTATCTGGGAATTGAGGTTGATCAACACGATGAGGGAAATACATTAAGGCAAGAAAGGTACACTAAGAAGATATTAGAAGAGACTGGAATGCCAGACTTCAATGCAGTCCACGTTCATATGGACCCGCGTTTAAGAATATTTAAAGCACAAGGCGAGCAAAGTGCAGACATAAGGAGTACAGAAGAAACATTGGTTGTCTTAGATACATACTCCATACCCGACCTGACCCATCGTTTTCGATTGGATTCATGAGTAGGTATATGTAGGATCCAAAAGACTTCTCACGCTGCAGCTGTAAAGCAAATTTTGAGATGCTTGCAAGGAAAGCTCAGTTATGGACTGGTGTTTAGAACGAGCAGAAAAAATGAAGCTAGTAGGTTACAGTGATGCGAGCCATAATGTAGATGAAGCTGACGGTCGAAGTACAACTGGACATGTTTTTCTATTTCTTAGACTCACCTATAACTTGGTGTTCTCAGAAACAAGAAGTGGTCGCTCTTTCATCTTGTGAAGCAGAGTTTATGGCAGCAACTGAGGCAGCGAACCAGGCTATTTGGCTTCAAGAACTACTTGGTGAGATCGTGGGAAAGGAATGCGAGAAGGTCGTACTTCTGATTGACAATAATCTGCAATATCTTTAACAAAGAACCCGGTGTTCCATGGGCAGAGTAAACATATACATCGGCGATATCATTTCATCCGAGAGTGTGTTGACAATAATCTGATCGATGTTCAACATGTACCAGGGAATGAACAAAGAGCAGACATTTTAACAAAAGGGCTTCGAAGATTACGATACAAGGAATTGAGAAGTAAGCTTGAAATAGCTTGAAGAATAAGCTATCCTAATCCTATCTTGTTTTTGGTTATCTAAAAGGATTAGGAAAATATCTTAAATTTTTAAGTTTATTAAGATTTGGAGTTATTTATTCTTATATATGGTGCTGCAGATTTGTTGCATTAGGGGGTACGAGAGTTTGTGATTGTTTTGAGAAATTGATTTTGAGTGATTTTCTCGAGAGATTAATAAGAGAGTAAGTTATTATTAAACATATTCTTACAATCGATTAGTGAACTAGGAAACTATATTCTGTTGTATCCCTTTGAGAATGTGCAATCGATCTAGATGCACTTGTCCATACTTCGAATCATTCGAGCACTGCCCCAAGTTTTTTGTTACACGCACGTCGGTTACTGTATGTCTACATGAAATTCAAAAAAGCAAATAAATTAACTCAAACAATCAAATATGGAAGCTTTTGTACACAACAGTGATGCACATAAGATGATTAGAGTTGGCCTTACTCTCGTTCTTTTGGATGCTTTTTTGATCACTTCAGTGTGATATTTCACAGCATCATGATACTCCTACTCCTTCGAGAAGTCATTGCATGTACTATAAACACAGCAGGATGTCATTATAACTCCCTTTACCCAAGATATTGTAGCAAAACCAAAATACCTTTCTCACGCTCAACCTCACCAATACTTGGATCAAATTACTCTTCATGCGCTAACTCTTTCTTGACTCATGAGTACCTCATTCAGCTGTTAAGAATTTTGCAATCTTCCTTATCACAATCCCTGATGAACATTGCACTCATCATACTTAATCAAGCTCATTCACATTTTGACACATCCTCGTGCCAAGCAAATCACTCTAGACTAGTATGAAACTATACATTCACTCATCATATTGAATCATGATCATAGTTTTAGACTCAGCCACGTACCAATCAAATCATTATAGATTAATATACAAAAAACTATACATTAATGCACTTATAATACTGAATCAAACATGATCACATTTAGACTAACCACGTACCAAGCAAATCACATAATACTGTATAAAAAAGAATATGCATAAGACTATACATTTGTCATCTCTAGATGACATGAGACAATGTAAGTAACTTTTATGATTTTATTAGAAGTT
>CAJHQP010009126.1:0-23750 GCA_905132765.1 Moricandia arvensis
ATGGGTTGTTTCCCTATCTGTTATACCACTTTTTGAAAACCCAAATGTCACCTTCCTACCCTTAAACCTTACCATTCTTTTGAGTGAGACCATGATGAAGTTTGCTTGAGTGAGCGCTGGTTTATTGATAGCTTGTCATGTGTAAAATCTTGAGAGTATGCGAGCGACATTGCTTGTTTCATCTTCGGACTAAGCTAGTTAGGACCTCTCTTGAGCTAGCATTTAGGAATGAGTGTGTGGTGTTAATAAGCTCTGATCTTGGGGTTTCGACAGTGTGAGGAAAATGGAGAAGGAGATAGCCACTGAAGGATCGAAAAAAAGAGAGAATACTCTGAACAGCAAACCCGGCAAAGAAAAAATAGAAGAGAGAGATAAGAAAAGCATCCCTAGTCGGTTTAAGAGAAGAGATTTCATTTGGTGAGTGAAAAATAAAAAAGAGAGAGTGTTGAAAGAGTGATTGGAAGAGTATAATGATGAGAACAACATTGTATGCGATGAATTGTTCATGCTTTCTAGATAGATTTTGCATAATGGTTCAAGCTCCTTTCCTGAGTGAGTCACCCAAAGAATTCGAACCCTCTCTATCATAGATAACCGTTTTTCACTACCAGCAAGTGATCGTGATCATCAAGTTTCCATAGCAGGATTCGACCTTAATTATCTGTCAATGAATGTGAGAGTTGGTGTAAAGACTTGTTGTTTGATAAGCATTGCATCTAGTATGGAGGTATGAGAGTCCCTTTAGGCATTGAGAAGATAGAGTATACTAAAGAGCAGCATGCTCATGATGCTATCGTGCTATGTTTACCTAGGATGTGATGTCTGACAGGCTAGAAAGTGTATCTTTGGTCTAGAGCTCCATTTCAAACCTCTCCTCTCTCTCTTGTTTTCGAAAGGCCACTTGAGACAACAGTAAAGGACAAGTTCGGGGACGTTGATATCAGTCATATTTGCATAGTTTTGGTCATCTCTTAAGTGCATTTCAGGCATATAGCATATGTTTCTAGGCATATTTAGGTTGCATTCCATTACATTTGTCCTATAGTCAGGTATGCGGGAGATGTTCATTGATGAGTATTGGGAGGCAATGGAGGCTAAAGAAGTGGAGTTTGGAGCAATAAGAGGTGTAGCGACCAGGCGTAGCGACCAGCCTTGGTCGCTACAGACCCACAGGGAGTTGCAGGAACCATAGCGACCAGGCGTAGTGACCAGTCCTGGTCGCTACAGACCCCACAGGGATTGCGGATGCCAGCCATAGCGACCAGCCTTGGTCGCTACAGACCCACAAAGGAACCCGGGAACCATAGCGACAGGCATAGCGGACCATCCTGTCCGCTACAGTCGTGGATGCTGAAATTTCTGCGGTCAAACCAGGATTTGTTGGGTTGACCCGATTTGTTTTCAACAGATATAAATACTCTTTAAACCTAGTTTTTTAGGATAATTCTGGTTTTTATCTGAGACGAGACTACTCTTGGTGAAGAAGAATTTGAATCTTGAATCCTTTTTATTAATCTGATTTTGATTCATTATTTATTCTTGTTCATTGGAAATGATTTACTCTAATTCATCTTTGTTTTTGAGTTCATCATGTTTGCTAGTGAGTAGTCATCTGTAGAGTCCATGGGTTAGGGTGATCTAGGGTGATTAGGTAATAGGTTAGAAGGTTTAATGTTTGATTATTCATGTTCTATGATTATTGCTAGTTTCTAATGCTAGGTTAGACTTGATCAATTTAATCTAGATCAATAGGCAATCTGTACCCGAAAGGTGTTCGACGAAATGTCTGAACCAAGTGATAACTCTCTCTACTGGCTTAACCAATGACAATTGATGTTAGAAAAGTTTAGATAGTCAATAGACCCGCTCTTAATGATTGCTTGATTGCATTAGACCAAAGACATTTGATGTCTAGTGATTGAAAGCAAATGAACTTCTATCTTGATAGAGAATTAGTTTAATGGTACGTCTAGACTAATAGAACCGAGTTGTTTATAGCGTTAACCGTCTATCTTAGATCCAAATCACCCAAAGTCAAAGCCCTTGCCCATGGGTTCTCGTTCTTCCCATTCATTTATAATCCTAGTTTCACATTTGTGTTATCTTGTTACTTCACCCCATATCAAAATTGATTGCACTTAGATTAAGTTTATACTTGCATTCTCATTGCATCATGTTCACTTAGGATTGGATTGACACTCATTTATACTACTTTGATTAGGATATAGTAAAATCTTTTATCAGTTACTTAACTCCCTTTCTTCTCTTTGCAGGTGAGCATGATAAGTAATTGGATAGCTTGAAGGTTTGGTGTCTTTAGAATAATTGTATTTTATTTAGATTTTAAATGATATTTTATATGAATTTCCAATATGATTTATTTCATTTATTAAATTAAATATGATGTATCCGCGTTTATTTAGTTATTATTTAAAATGTCTAATATTTTATTTGTTTTTTAAAAGTCAGTTTAAGTCGATTCTAATGTAAGTAACACAGCGTTTTCCCAAAGCAGAGGAAATGGGTGTTACATTTAGCTTACATACTGAATTTTGGTTCCTTAAGCGTTGGTATTTTGAAATGTAAATAAAGTTTTCCACATCAAGTTGTCAGCATGGTTGGGAGGTTTCTAAAATTTTGTTTTGCTATGCATTACTAAAAGGGCATACGTGAAGCTTTTAATTAGAAATTAGTATATCTATACAGAAAAAGTAAGAAACAATAGAAAAAATAAGACAAACTTCACCCACGAACACATCTACCAATATTCAAGAAATCGATAGATGGTAACTAAGCGATTTATATAGAACTAGCGATCAAATGAATTATTAAAGTTGAGGTCTAGACGTTAATGAATTATTGGTTTATTTTATATATAAATGACATTTATATAAAGTAGTTTAGTTCTTAAATAGAAATATAAAATTATTGTGATAAATTATCAAAAAAAATATGCAGAATAAAATAAATTAGATAAATTTGTAGATCTATACTAACATTATTGGTTAAATCAATATATTAAAACTAATTTAGATAAATTTAAACTGATTTCAACCAATTTTAAATTGTTTAAATCAATTTAAATCATATAAATCAGTATAAATTAAATTTTAGAAAAAATGTTTCGGACTGTACTAAGTTATCGTCTAAATGGGCTTAGGCGTCGTCTAAACTGTTTTTTCCAAAACCTTGCTTCTACCTTAGCTTTAGATTGTAGATGTTTCTTATGATGTAGGGTTTAACATTAAAACTAAAAAAAGCTTTCTTTTAGAGGCTATAATATATCAAAATGTAAGGCCAATTTCTTAAAAGAAATTGTGGACGAAATTTTCTTTTGAAAGAAGCTATAACAAATATTCTAAAATTTGAAAATAAAATTAGTCAAATTTGTAGAAACATACCTATTTATTTTAAATGCAGTTCAACTTTCAAAATAAATTATCATCGAGGTTGATCACAATATCAACTTTCAAAGCGGATCTGTGACGTGTAACAAATGAAGATATGGAGTTTAGACTTTGACACATGTGAAACACGTGTCCAACAAGGGACTGAGGGAGAAAGAGAGTCGTCAACTGATACGTCCAAGACTTATTATCTAAAATCTGGATTTCATTCGACATCCGCTCCAAATTCGTTCTGAGAATAAGATATCCAGGGTATTTGGATCAAGATTCGAATAGTGAAATCTCGGATCCATCTAAACATATCTAGATCAAGATATCTTAATTTTTAGGTTTAGATATCCGAATCTAAATTTGTGTTTTTAAAATATATCAAAATTTTATTTTATTAATAACTATCTTTGATATATTAATAATAATTATTCACAAAAGTAGTTTTAGTATATTATATTTTAATTTTAATAATACTATTTTCATAAATCTCATAAATTTTGTATAAATATATAATTTATGAATTATTTTACAAAACTTTGTATTTTTAAAAAATTTAATTATTTTTACTGATCCAAATCATGATATCTACGAATTTTATAGTGTCTTGACAAATATTTGATATCAGAATATCTGGAAGGCACAAATCCATATCCGACGGATTTAGATTTAGATATTTTGAATGTTCGGATATTCGGATGCATCCCACCCCTATCAAATGACTTGCCTCCGCCACACAAACTCGACGATGCTTTTGCGTCCAAATCATAAAATCACATGCTTCTTCCTCTTTTTTTTTTTTTTTTTTCTGAATGAACGTTAAATATTCAAAAGCAAAAATAAACTGTTTTATACAAACTTGTTTCTTTAAAGAGAATCAAAGAGAAAATCTCCTACTTGCTTTATCATCTTGTAGCTATCCATAGTTGCATACATCCTTCATAGCCATGCTTCTAATTTGATCCTATTGAAAGGATACAGTTTCTAACTTGTCTATCATGTCGTTCATTGCAACTTTCCCAATGGACTCCACTTCTCAAACCAGAAGGAGGTCTGATTTCTATTTTGAATCTTAATCCTGTGAAAGTAATGAGCTAAGGTTCGATACTTGAGGGTTTTACGCCACATCCACAAGCCTACATTTGGTTTTTCTAGAATCAAGCAGAAGTTTTCATCCTAGAGGGATAAAGATGGACATACATAGTTTCCTATTTCTAATATAATTTAGACTTATCTCTATTGTACCTCTATCTAGCTAACTTAGGAAATCATACGTTGTATTATATACTCATCTCAATGGATCAATAAAGACACACTTTCACGATATATTTCATGGTATCAGAGCTGCAAGATTCTGACCTAAATTTTCTTTCACATATCATATTCTATGTTCCTAAGCTACTACTTCTATTACGATGGCTTATGACAATTCATCATCATCGGCTACTACTGCTGCGACAACTACAGAAATAAATGCTCCATCGCCTTACTACTTAAACCCTTCGGATAATCCAGGGTCTGTTATTACTTTTGTGTTACTCAATAGCGAGAATTAGTCAGAATGGTCTAGGGGACTTCGTACTCTTTACAATCCAAGCAGGAGACTGGTTTTATCCATGGGACAATACCAAACCTGAGACTAAACCAGATCTCTCTCGCTAGCTCGCTTCTAACTCAATGATAGTAGGATGGATTAGAACACCAATCGATGCAAAAGTTCTTTCAATTGTCACTTTTGTTTCTGAAGATCATAAACTTCGGGAAACTCTATGCTTCTGCTTCTCCATTAAAAACGGTACCCGTATAAATCAGCTTCAAGAAGAGATTACCAAGTGTAGACAAGAAGTTCGACCAGTTCTTGAATACTACGGGAAACTCACCAAACTGTGGGAAGAGCTAAAAAACCTAAAAACATCACGACCTTGCACATGTGCTGCAGCTGAAGATATAGAGAAGGAACGTGAAGATGCACGAGTACATAAATTCTTATTTGGTCTAGATGATTCGAGATTTATGTCTCTACGGTCTATAATCACGGACGAGGACCCTTTACCTGTTCACAACATTGTTTATTCTCGGGTCATACGAGAAGAAGATGACTACAAAATCTAAAGAACAACACTCTGGTGCACTTGGATTCTCAGCAAAAACGGATTTAAGCAAAGGAGTGACTTAAGCTAATGCCGAGACTACAACCTATCGGTCTCGTAATCCTATGTGTACATGCACTCATTGTGGACGCACATGAGAAACGTTTAATGAATGCTTTCTACTACATGGGTACCATGCGTGGTACCAAGAACAATATCCATGTTCTGCTATTACAAAACAAAGCCAAACTTCTCAAGGTTTTCGAGGTGGTAGAGGAGGACGATCTGGGGGAAACAGAGGGAGTGGACGCGGACGAGCGTCACATGCCACTGCTGCCATTAACAGTGACCAGATTGCCTCGTTGATTACTCTTCTTCAGAATCAACAAACCATTTGTCGGGTAAAACATATATTGCTGATGTTGTTATTGACACATGAGCTTCACACCACATGGTGGGGGATCTATCTCTCCTCCCTGATGTAACTGACATACCGCCATCTTCGGTGACATTCCCTAATGGTCATGTATCACAAGAAACTAAACTCGGAACTTTACAACTAAGCAAAGACTACTCTCTTCATGACGTCCTAAATGTCCCAGAGTTTTATTGCACACTAATTTCAGTATCAAAATTACTCAAACAAACGGGGTGTTTACCAATATTTACTGATACATTGTGTGTTTTAAAGGAAAGTTTTTCGAGGACTCTGATTGGAGAAGGTGAAGAGCGTGAGGGTTCTACTATTTTACGGGGGTTAAAGTCGCACGAGTAAATGCAACATCATCTTTGAAATCTTGTTCAACGGTTCTGTGGCGTCGTCTTGAACACCCATCTTAGAAAGTGTTTTCTACTCTACCGGATTTCGATTATTTTAAGATAGATCCTACTGGTTTTAGTCAATGTGATATTTTTTTCCTTGCTAAACAAACACGAAAAGTTTTTCCTGAGAGTTCTAATAAAGTTGAGACAACGTTTTCTCTTATCATTGTGATCTATGGGGACCTTATTGTACCCCTTCTTATTATGATGCAAACTACTTTATTACCATAGTAGATGACTACTTACATGCAGTATGGACTTACTTGATGCTTGAAAAATCAGAAGTATCGACTCTCCTACAGAACTTTTGCGATGGCTGAAAAGCAGTTTGGACAGTGTTAAGATGGTTCGTACAAACAACGGATCAGAGTTTTGGGTGTTGAAATCATTCTTTCAAAATAATGGAATCCTGAATCAAACTTCTTGTGTTGACATATTGGGCATATACTCAAAGAAATCATAGGCATATACTGAACAAAGCTCGTGCTTGTTTATTCCAAGGTCGATTACCAATAATCTTATGGGGCGAGAGTATCATGACGGCTTCACACATTATTAACTGTACTCCTTCCTCAGTCTTAGACGGAAATACTCTGTATGAGCTTCTTCATGGTAAACCACCGGTGTGATAACCGAAATCCGCACTATCGATTTTCGTAAAATAAGGAAAG
This sequence comes from Moricandia arvensis, assembly GCA_905132765.1. Classification (NCBI taxonomy): domain Eukaryota; kingdom Viridiplantae; phylum Streptophyta; class Magnoliopsida; order Brassicales; family Brassicaceae; genus Moricandia; species Moricandia arvensis. The sequence continues at coordinate 6,979 of CAJHQP010009126.1, forward strand.
TCAGGAAACCCTAATTTTCCCAGAGGATCCGTATTATTTGCGTAAACACAAGAATACGAAAAAAAAAGAAAACATAATATCGTTGGTAAGTTTCACGGATGCGTTTATTTTTTAGTGAGATCAGAGCTTACCATATTTCACCAAAAACAAGATGAATACAGAACTGCTACCAAAGATAATCATAGAACATAAGCGAAAAACGTTCTAAGTATAACTTTGCTAGTCTGGCCACCTGACTTCTAAGTTTTTCTAAGCTAACAAGAATTCTCTAATTCTCAATCTTCTGCCCCGGCGCTTCTTGCTTTAGTTTCCCTTATATATGCCTTGTAGGTTGGTCGTCCTTTCCTTTTCTGCCCCTAGGTTGAGTTTATCGCTTTGCAAAAATATTCTATTTTCCCGCTCTTTGTGTTTATCTGCTAAAACTTAGCATTTATCTCTCCCAGAAAATAATGGATAGACCATCATAGGGACCTTGGGCTCAATTTCGCCTGAAATCATAAGTGGGCTCTTAGCCGCGTTTTAGGCCGTTTCGGGCAGTTTCCTGATTTTGAGCGTTTTTACAATTTCTCTGAGAGAAAACATTGGTACAGTGTTAGTTTGACAAGTAATTCAAATTACTTGTATAGTTTAGGTGATTTTGGTGTTAAGTCAACTGTTACCATTTTATACGAACAATTCAATTCATACATGAAAACATGTCTTTACTGTTATATCGTAAATTTCCAACGTTAACCCCAATCGAGAGGAAATAAGTTTGGCCGAGGTTCAAAGAGGCTTTGGCCAGACGTGGCTTATCCAGATTGGCTGAACATACTCGCCTGATTGCGAGTTCGATGTGGTTCGTCCAACTCGCTATCAGGCGAGTTGGACTGGTTGATCCAACTCGCCTGATGGCAAATTGGATGTGGTTCTTCCAACAAATGGTCGATCCAACTTGCCTGATGGCGAGTTGGATGTGATGCATCCAGCTCACCATCGACCAATTCAGATTGGTTGATCCAATTTGACACTGTTAATATTTGTGACACGGCCGTCGTTCCGGGGTTTCCTTCTTAGGAATTTTCCCGAAATTATTCAGAGAAGGTTTTTCCTTAAGAAATGTTATCCTAGACGTTTATTTTGAGATTACCATTTTCGATCCCAACAACCGGTATTTGAACTCTTAAGAGTGTTTGGCTATCTTTGGTATGCCCACGACGTGCAAGAGATAATGATAAGTTTGGGCAAGTCACAAATGTAGTTTTGTGGGATATCCATTTGAAACTAAAGGGTGGAGGTTATTTGACTTAGAGCATAATGATTCTTCATAAGTCGTGATGTCACTTTCTTGGAGGATACTTTTCCAGGTATAGGGGACACTTCGTATGTCTCTCCTCCGGTTATACAAGTTAATACACCTATTGATGACTGGCTGGTTCCGACTGACATATCTAGGGGGGAGCACTGCTCCTGTTTGATAACGGATACACCAGCATAGGACTCTTATTACCAGAAGAGAATTCCTCATTACCAGTTTCTGCAACCACACCCATATCTCCATCTCAGACATCATCTGCAACACCAATTACAGACTTGCCAGTTACACCATCATCTACATCTTCTACTACTCCATTACAATCGTCATCTTCGTCTGCAAATAATGACCATCCGAAAAAACCTGTCTCTCCAGGTCTACAAGAAATTCTTGGTTGTGGACAACGTATCAAGAAAGCTTCAATATTACTAAAAAACTTTGTCACTAATACTGCTCAGACTACAACTATAAGACCCGATCCTGACCCTTAAGGCCCAATTGGACCCGCAGTTCTACCTACCTAAATCAAACTCATTTGATTTTTCGAGTCTAATATACACAAAGTTTATTCTCGAAAAGTGAGGTTGGTAAATCTAAATAGAATAATTCCAAGACAATTCGACTCTTATATAACAAATGAGTTACATTACACAATCTAGTTTGCACTAAAGGGTATTATAAGTTCATTCCTACACTGATCTAACCACACATCACACGACCATATCCTGATAAGAGTCTTCACGGCTTCTTCTCTTTTCCACTATCAGCCTAAGATCTTGAAACCAAACCATTCGCATTAACCACAACCCAAAAGCGACATGGCTGATTCAACAATTCTTGGCTTGATTCCTTAGAATATATATATATATATATATACAACCTCTACACAATATACCAATTACTACTCGGCCATACTCGGATCTTGTCCAAGCATAGTCCTAAGTATAATTAACCCATTCGCTCGTAACCCTATCAGGCCCAATGGCTCAGGGTCTTGGACCAAACGGCTTTACCGTACGTCTGACTATCCAGCCTTAGACTGCATGAAATGGATCGGCCGAGCCTTGATCCATGGACCTGGTTGGGAAATCATACCCCTTGGCCACTCGTACCCTTTGGCAACTCGTACCCTTTGGCAACTTGTACTCTTTGGTAACTCGTATTTTGGCAACTTGTACCATTTTGTAACTCGTATCGTTTGGAAACTCGTACCCTTTGGAAACTCGTACCCTTTGACACATCTCAACCGATCCTCTCGAGTTTTCGGTCATACAACGAACCATCCCCACAGACCAAGTGTTTCTCAAGAAGAACACGCCGATCCGGCCTAAGGCCTTGGATCGTGGTTTGTATATGATTGATATGGTTAACAGTCACAACCCTTGAATACTATCACTCTTATATCATTCGTGCCTCTTGGTTAATTCTGACTAATTAACCTGACCATCTACCCTTAGAATGATGAACCATCTGCAGATCCGTCCATGGCCAAGGATCATAGTTTAAGTGCGATTAGGTTTAGTCAAGGGACGCAACCCTTTGACCCAACCCTTACACTCCTTTGTGTGTAAACAGAAACAGAAGAAGAAGAAGAATGAATAGAAACAGATAAAGGAGAATCAAATGTGACCATGGAATCGATCCGACCCTAAACCCTGACCATTGGGGCCGACGGTTTTGAACAGATGGATCGATGATCCATAACGTACCTTGGAACCTTGCTCAGGTTTCTCAACGCTCTTCTCCTTGCCGGATCTTCCCATCCTTAACCGGAACTCCTTTGCCCAAGAAAGAACTCGTCGGAAAAAAATTCCCCACAATCGGCCTTTCTTCTTGGCCGGAACTCTCTGTTCCTTTCTTTTTTTCTCTCTAATGGTATATCTCTGAGTTTTTACTCTGGAAACTTATGAGTAAAACAGACAGAGAGGCCCCCTATTTATAGAGAATGATCGACCCAGAACTTTCCCCATGAACAAGCACGACTTGCTAGGCGAATGGGCATGACTTGGTCGATAGGTTGCACCTCTAGGCCGCTTGCACCCCTTCACTTATAACTGTTCCTTCTTGGGTCAGGCTCAAGCCCAAACAGAAACCCGGACCCTCCAGACTTAGCCCACAGCCTAACCCAAGGACCCACCAGACCTTAGCCAAGATGGCCGGACCAACCAGCCCACCACCGGCCCGGACACGGACCAACTGCCCAAGACCCAAACACTCCGTCAAGCTGAGTTGAGTTGATTCCCAGATGGTCCAGCTGAGTTCGCTGGTATCTCAGCTAAATGAGCTGACCTAAGTCGGACTTAGCTAGACTGAGCTGGTCAAGCTATGTTTAGTTGGTTGAGCTAACTGTTTACTTCGTCAAGCTACCGTAACACTCGCTCAGCTCCTTTAACTCATTTATTTCACTTTCATTTGGTTAAGTCTTGAAATACTCAACCCATGAATCGCTTGCCTCTAAATCAGATTTATCCGCAGTTCATTTACTCAAAACATTGCAAGTCACATGATCCTATCTAGGATCGGGAATGTGACAAGTCTCCCCCACTTGCGATGGATTCGTCCTCGAATCCGAATCTAATGTTTCCTCATTTAAAAATTGATCAAACCACACAGGGTACTCGGTTTTCATCCGGTCCTCTGTTTCCTAAGTAGTTATCTATTGACTGTTACAGTCCAAATGAATTTTATTATTTGGACTGTACTCTTTCTTGGTGCCTTTTCCATCCATTCCACGATCCGAACCGGCCTTGTCTCCAAGGTTAGGTTCTTTCCTAGATTGGCAGGAATAGCTGAAAAGACGACATCTTGATCCGTTTGGCACTTACAAAGTTGAGAGACATGGAACACTTTATATAATGCTTCCATCTCGGTTGGAAAATCCAACTTGTATGCCACCTTTCCCACTCTCTCGATAACTCTGAACGAACCTAAGTATATCGGATATAGTTTCCTTCTTCCAGAAACCCTAACTCTACCTTTAAATGTAATCATCTTGAGATACACCAAATCATCAACTGCAAACTTAAGGTATTTCATGCGCTTATCTACATAGATCTTTTGTTGATTTTGTGCCTCTCTGATCTTTACCTTCAAGAATTTCATCTTTTCAGTTGTCTCTTCGACAATCTCTGGACCAATCATACTACGCTCCCCCACTTGGGTCCAGCATAGAGGTGTCCTGCATGGCCGCCCATATAGAGCCTCATATGGCGACATGCCGATGCTATTGTGGAAGGTATTGTTGTAAGCGAGTTTCACTATGGGCAAGTACCCTACCCAAGAATCACCCACAGTCTAAAACACATGCTCACAACATATCCTCCAATGTCTGAATCTTGCGCTCGGACTGACCCTCTGCATGTGGGTGATAGGCGGTGCTCTTGTTTACTCTTCTTCCTAGGGCCTTTTGAAAAGCCTTGCAGAAGTAAGACATAAACCGTGGATCCCTATCCGAAAACAATGCTAGCCAGAACACCGGGGAGCCGGACGATCTCGCCTATGTACTTTTGTACGATCTGATTGAATCCCAACTTCTTGATGGCCAGGAAGTGTGCTGATATGGTTAGGCGATCTATCACTACCCAAACTGCATCCTTCTTATTCCTGGTCGTTGGGAACCTAGTCACAAAATCCATTGTGATGTGCACCACTTCCATTCTGGAATAGGCAAGCGTTGCAATAGTCCACTTGGAAGTTGATGTTCGGCCTTGATGAGCTGACAAGTATAACACTTAGCCACCCACTCCGCGATATCAGCCTTCATATGAATCCAATGATAGTAATTCTTGAGATTCTAGTATATCTTGGTTGCACCAAGGTGAATCGAGAATTCAGACTTAAGAGCCTCCCTCACAATATCTTCTTTTGAGTTCTTATCATTAGGGACGCTAATTCATCCATTGAATAGGATGGTACCATCCTTTGCGGTCTGGTACTCGGTCCTATCGTTCTGAGCAACCTTATTTATGTTCTCATCCTGACCTTGAGCTAATCGAATCCGGTTAAGTAGGCCAGCTTGGTCAACTGTAGAGTACGGACAATACCTTCCAGGTCGTCCGCCTCCCGTTCATCTGATACATCTGCTCTCCTCCAACTCAAGGCATCTGGCACTAGGATGGCCTTGCCTAGGTGATAAGAAATGTCTAGATCATAATCAGCCACAAATTCCATCCACCTTCTTTGCCTTAACTTCAACTCAGGCTGTGTGAATATATAATTCAGACTTTTTTGGTTTATAAGTATCTGAATCTTGCACCATATAGATATGATCGCCAAATATTTAAGGTGAACACTACCGCATCCATTTCCAGATCAAGGGTAGGGTAGTTTCCCTGGTTCTAATTCTATCGTGAAGGGGTCCGACCTATAAGGGTGGACCCCTTGAAGAGTCGGGAACACGTTTCAAACTTAGATACCACCCGGAATTCCTGACAGATTCTCAGAATTACCGCACTCCATAGTGGTGATTGTGGACATAATGGCTTCACATCCTCGATAAAGCATCCTTTAAACTCGGACAGCTGACACCACCACTTTCCCAGGAGTCGGTGTGGGAACCGAAATTTGCACTTTCGATTTCTGTTGAATTAGGAACGCAGGGTAAACCCTAGTTTCTCAGAGGTCCCGGATATCTGCTAAACCACACGCCAATCAGTCAGAATACGAAGTAAATACGAAAAACAAAGTAAGAATCAAAAGAGAGCAAATATATGCCTTATTCCAAATTTGCGTATGAGCGTTTACAACAGGATAGAAGCCTAGGCTATGAGAGCTTTCGTGAGATCCCTAGTTCTAATAACCTAAGACTGCAAAACCCTAGTTGAGTCGCAGCTCGAATAACAAAAACAGAAAAGTTGCCTAAACTCTCTAAGTGTAAGCTATGTTTGCTTTGAGTGGAGATTTTCGTGTGTCTTTGCATCATCACCCTCGAAATCCTTATATACTCCTCTAGAGGCGGTTTGCTATTTCCCCTTCTGCCCTTGGTCGAATTTATCGCTTCGCGGAAATATTATTTTTCCTTGATATTCATGATTATCTTCAAAACTTAACATTTATCTTCTGATCTTGAAATTTATCCCTTCGAACTTAACATTTATCCTTTCCTGCAAAATAAAAGATAAACCATCACAAAGTTTTGGCTTGATTTGGGATAAAATCGTGAGTGGGCCTTTAGCCTAGATTTAGACCTCGTTGGGCTGTTTTCTGACTTAGGCGTTTCTACGATTTTATCGAAGTAAGATTCTAAGACGACGTCGTTTGTGATTTAGGATCTTTCGTATGAAGCGGCATGACTCTAGGTGTTTAGTTAACTATTATCGTCTCATACGATCGACCTGATCCTTTCTTGAGAAACGAGTTCTTTCGGTAAGGTTCCAATGTCAATCCTGATCAGGACGGAAAAAATATAAGTTCGATCAAGTATCGAAAGGGGGAGTTTAATGAGGACTATGTGAAACTAGATTGATTCGATACGAATTGCATAACGAACGGGTCAGATTGCTTGTGTTATCTAACTCGCCCGTTGACGAGTTTGCCTTGTCCAAACTCGCCATACGGCGAGTTGGTTGGTCCTTGCTTACCAACTCGCCATACAGGCGAGTTAGTTGGTCCGTGTGTATGGCGAGTTGGTCAGTTTGGGTTTCTTTCTTTCTAGTTTTGGCCCAAAGACTTGCGCTAAGTAGATTTCGAGAATACTGTTTTTTGACCCCAACAGTTAGCCCCCCCAGCTCGCAAGCTTCAGGCTCGATTCTTGCGGGCGAGTGGTTTGGGTGTTTGGAGGTATCTTGTAATCCGCGGGGTGTTTTGTGGTAAAAATTAGTTTTCTCGAATTATTTTTTTTCTTATTTTTAATGCATGTAAGAATCTTTTCATGCCCCCCCCTCCCCCCTTTCTATAATATAGCCTCCCATTTCTATTCTTTCTACACACTCTCTCGATTTTTTCCTCATGGTTTCTTTTCCTTGCACCTTTTTATGAGCGATCGATTTTGTCGATATGGGATTAATTGGTTGGTTTGTTGCGAATCCATTGGATCTTTTCTACCGCTTGGTATGCCGTCGCTAGTCTTTCATATCGGAGCTTTCCTCGCTTTTTTTCAACCCGTTATGCTTGGTTAGCGATGGCAGAGGACATTTGAACCCTGCACTATACGGATACTTATTCCTGAGATCTGTCCGCTTCCAGTGGATTTAACGCCGCGTATTCGTTACGGTACTCCATCAGATGTGAAGACTCGTTTGTTATGACCTTAATATTGATAACGAGTTCGGCGGGGGGGAATTGGCGTCATCAAAGGTCCATGGAAGAACTCTTTATGAATGTGCGCCAATAATCAGTACATCGATCGTGTATTCCTAGATTCCCCGTGTCATGTGTTCGGGATTCCTCTTAAGTCTCAACCGCACTGGGTCGTCGCAATTAACGGGAGGCCCGGGGGGAGGTATCATTTCCGTGCCGAAGTGTAGACTCGCGAGTCTTGCCCGACTCAGCTGAAGTGTCGGATCGTTTCTTTGACTTTCTTGCTTGGGCCAGCCCGCCTGGATGCCAGTAAGTATGGATTTCTGAAAACTCTACCAATGGTCGGCATGAAGCAAACTCGGACCCTCGACGGGAGTGGCAGGATGGACGTGAGCATACGAGTGGCCTATCGGATTCTTAATGTTGTCATCGCGGCGCCTCCGTCTCCGCACGACGACTTGAGATGCAACTTCGCTCACAGGCGGGTGTAGGCCGGGACGGCGGAAACTATCAGTCGACCCCTGAAAACTCCCGTGACCAGTGTGGGTCCGATTACTTAGTTCCATGACACAGGAATCTGCCTACTAATCCTCAACAGTCTAACGCGGCTGATCCACTCCGTCGCGCGACGGACGAGTACGGCTTATGGACACTCGCATCGGAGGTGCTCGGGCATGAAACTGCGACCCATATCAAGTACATGATGCACTGATCGTGGTCTGCTACGGAACAGGTGGGTCGTGCATCGGAAGCCGGAACGACCGCGACTCGGCAAATATTGCCAGGAAGAAGGTCGGGATAGCATGGGTGAGGTACATGCAGGAGTCGAGCTGATAGAACTAACGCTCGCTGCGCGCCTAGAAATATCAGTCACTGCAGCTGTAATCAGTCCCGCTGCCGCGTAAAGCGCCAGTACGTTATGGACTGATCAGTCCATGAAAACTCGACCCAAATCCCGAGTAATGACATAAGAGAAAAAGTGAAACTCAAGTCCTCGCGACTGTCTCCGGACGACCCATCAGTTCATGGAAAACTCAGGTTCCGACTGGGTCATCTCGATCACTACTCGCATGAATGGAGTCTAGCTCGTGCGATGTCTCAAAATCGTGTCAAATATCGCGATCGGCTCTGGCGAATCTCTCGATCGGCGGTCCGGTTCAGTAGCGTCATCCATGTGGACCTGATCAGTCCATGAAAATCGGGTACCCATCCCTCAATGCGATTCTTTCAAGAGCTACATTTGCATGAGACTTGATGTGGTCATGAAAGTCTTATTTCACAGAAGAACGGCTGCTCACATGAACATTTAATTTCGAGAACAACGCACCCGTGGGTTTGACCACTCAACAATGCATTTACATGATATATACCTTGATAGTCTGTGTGATGCAGACCATCCCTTGAGGCGTACAAAAGTCCTCTCATCGGTGTAACCTTCTGTCTTTTAATCTGTAGCATCAAGACTTATTCCACCTGTAGGCATATAACGGTGCTCTCTTCTTAGTCCTGTGATACCGACAAGTAGAGATATGGTGACTGCATCAAGTCACTATGGACCTTATCGACCCAATCAAGACGTATGGAGCGGATTGTGTTTACACAGTCCATCCGGACTGTTCCCACAGTCCTCGGGCCCCCAAGCTCCTTTTGAAAATCGGTAACGAGTCTCTTACTTCAAGCGGAGTACTCGAGCGTGTAGGATAAGTGCTTTAGCGAGGATCCTAAGTGTGTATGAAAGAATCACTGCAATATACGTCAAGTGGCCAAACTCAGTAGCACGGACTCGATCAGTTACCCGTTCTTCTAAGACGGAATGAGTAGGGGATTGGGGTGCCCACCGTTGTGAAGGTTCCTAACGTACCCCTGTAAAAAAGCGGACAAAGCCTTTCCGTGGAGACATGTCATATTCCGCGGTATGGATGATACGAGTGTTCCATGAAAAACTACTGCGCTATATCCAGTTGAGCCTTTTATGGTAGCCGTGGCTGTCCTGGTAATCGAGAGTTATCAGCGGATGATGGAACAGTGATTCTCAGTCATGATCCGGACTGTCCCGGATGACCCATCAGTTCATGAAAACTCGGGACTGTGGTATCAGTCGCGATGACAAATTCTCATGGTGCCAAACTCAGAATCTTTGCTACGAGTGCTCGCATACAGTCTCCGCGCTCTTGCCGGACTAGAGTACGTATGGACTGATCACCAGGTCGCGTGATGTGCTATTGACTCGACTGAGTGTGGCCATATTTTAGTTTCTGGGCCCACACATACAGTATAGGTATGGTAGGCTTTCGGATATCCACGCTAGCCCACTTTGCCCGACGCGTACTGTCTTTTAAAACCAGTAAATTGTGTCGCGCTTTTATCAATTCATCGAGTTAACTCGGTGGTAACTCGGTGGGTGTAATTCGCAAGCGGGTGCAATAGGAAATCATGGGCTCCCAAAAATCTAGCTACACGGAACTAAGATCCTTTAACTCCCTGTGGTGGAACTGCTTATACTCGTGGGTCTGTCGAGACTCTTTCCAAAGTGTTAAACCTTTGCTGGGATTTCTTGAAGACGGTTTGAGTTATCACCCGCAAGGAGAGCACAAGATAATCGTGTAGGAGATCTCGGATTACGGTCCATGAGGGAATATTCGAACTACATCTAGTAATCGCCGTAGAGGATTGAGTAATCAGGTCCGCGACGAAATCAGCTGCTGGGAGCGTGTGTTCTTCGGGGTAAGAGACCCCTACGTCAACACGGATCTCTAACGTGAGCGGTGAGAAGTCTCGAGACTTGGTGCGCTCCATGAACTAACATCTCGGCTCACCTCTTACAACATTCATGTACACGGTATCTCTGGATTCACAGGCTCTCTCTTTCCATTCCCGGCTTTCAAAGTTCCGACAGCACGTGCGATATTGTCTCGCAGTACTGTATCGCGAAGTGCTCATTAGTGATATAAACAATCGATCGGAGCAGCTCTTCGGCCGGACAAATCAAGTATAAGCGTATGTTGACCACATGAAATAGTCGCAACATTTGGACATTCTGACTAGCTATCTGTTCGTTATTCAGAGGACTTGTCTGGTTTGGCGTAAATATTGCCGCTGATCCCCATGCATGTACATGAAACTCGGACTTGGTCATCAGTCATGAAAACTCGCCAAAAAGTACACGACTGTAAGCTCCGGACAGTACGTTATGCTGAATCTGTCCAATGAAACTCGACCCAATCAGTACGATGGACTGATCAGTCCATCCGGACTGTCCCGGACGACCCATCAGTACATGAAAACTCGGGACTTGGGTCATCAGTCCGTGAAAACTCGGCCAAACTCAGTACACGGACTGATCAGTCCGTCCGGACAGTACGTATGGACTGATCAGTCCATGAAAACTCGACCCAATCAGTACATGATGGACTGATCAGTCCATCCGGACTGTCCCGGACGACCCATCAGTACATGAAAACTCGGGACTTGGGTCATCAGTCCGTGAAAACTCGGCCAAACTCAGTACACGGACTGATCAGTCCGTCCGGACAGTACGTATGGACTGATCAGTCCATGAAAACTCGACCCAATCAGTACATGATGGACTGATCAGTCCATCCGGACTGTCCCGGACGACCCATCAGTACATGAAAACTCGGGACTTGGGTCATCAGTCCGTGAAAACTCGGCCAAACTCAGTACACGGACTGATCAGTCCGTCCGGACAGTACGTATGGACTGATCAGTCCATGAAAACTCGACCCAATCAGTACATGATGGACTGATCAGTCCATCCGGACTGTCCCGGACGACCCATCAGTACATGAAAACTCGGGACTTGGGTCATCAGTCCGTGAAAACTCGGCCAAACTCAGTACACGGACTGATCAGTCCGTCCGGACAGTACGTATGGACTGATCAGTCCATGAAAACTCGACCCAATCAGTACATGATGGACTGATCAGTCCATCCGGACTGTCCCGGACGACCCATCAGTACATGAAAACTCGGGACTTGGGTCATCAGTCCGTGAAAACTCGGCCAAACTCAGTACACGGACTGATCAGTCCGTCCGGACAGTACGTATGGACTGATCAGTCCATGAAAACTCGACCCAATCAGTACACGATGGACTGATCAGTCCATCCGGACTGTCCCGGACGACCCATCAGTACATGAAAACTCGGGACTTGGGTCATCAGTCCGTGAAAACTCGGCCAAACTCAGTACACGGACTGATCAGTCCGTCCGGACAGTACGTATGGACTGATCAGTCCATGAAAACTCGACCCAATCAGTACACGATGGACTGATCAGTCCATCCGGACTGTCCCGGACGACCCATCAGTACATGAAAACTCGGGACTTGGGTCATCAGTCCGTGAAAACTCGGCCAAACTCAGTACACGGACTGATCAGTCCGTCCGGACAGTACGTATGGACTGATCAGTCCATGAAAACTCGACCCAATCAGTACATGATGGACTGATCAGTCCATCCGGACTGTCCCGGACGACCCATCAGTACATGAAAACTCGGGACTTGGGTCATCAGTCCGTGAAAACTCGGCCAAACTCAGTACACGGACTGATCAGTCCGTCCGGACAGTACGTATGGACTGATCAGTCCATGAAAACTCGACCCAATCAGTACACGATGGACTGATCAGTCCATCCGGACTGTCCCGGACGACCCATCAGTACATGAAAACTCGGGACTTGGGTCATCAGTCCGTGAAAACTCGGCCAAACTCAGTACACGGACTGATCAGTCCGTCCGGACAGTACGTATGGAGTGATTAGTCCATGCGTACTGCCCACGGACAGCCCACGGACACCCCACGGACTGATCAGTCCATCCGGACTGCCATCAGTACATGAAAACCCCATCAGTCCATGAAAACTCGGCCAAAATCAGTACATGGACTGATCAGTCCATGAAAACTCGGCCAAAGTCAGTACATGGACTGATCAGTCCATGCGTACTGCCCACGGACAGCACACGGACAGCCAAAATCATCCGTGAAGGAAAAAAATCAAAATTAATATTTTTGAACAAACTTTTCTGAAAGGAAACATCAGAAACATTGAAACAAAGAGTTTAGGATGTCAAGTTTCAATCAAAAGTTTATATAGGCATCCGTTAAGACCATGAGAGCCCGGGCATTGTAGCGTGCAAATGAGGTGGTTAGAAGCATTGGAAAATTATGAAAATTTACCAGAAAATAGCTTTAACCATGCTTATGAAGCATGCAAAAAATCAGATTCAAATTCGATGTATTTTTTTTTTACATCGATTTTCCTCCCGGAACAAAGTCAATGTCTACTGGTGAAAGTCTGAAAAAAAGTGTTTTGTATATATAAGGGGTAGGCACTCTCTGTGCCTATCCTGAGGGTGAGAGTCGGACTGGGTGTGGGATATGTCCGAGTGCTTGGTGCAGCATGATCGGATGGTTGGGTTGGGGTCCGATGGCCGGGACTGTCACCGGTGACTTTTCCGGCGACTTTTCCGGCAACTTTTCCGGCGGACCATTTTGCCCCTGATTTTTTCGCGCTTGTGTGGACTTGTCCTGGTTTCGTCCGTCTTCCAGTTGCTCTTCTGATTTTCATCTCGAGAGTGGTTGGAAAGATTGATGTTAGCGGGGCAAGGAACGTACGGTGCATGAGTGGTGATTGGATAGCTAGTGTTTGATGGCTCTGTGCTCGCGCACCCAACGTCAAACCACCTATCCTTCTCAGTTGCTTCAAGTTTATAAGCAAAAGAACCCGGGGGTTGGATATTTTTACTTGGTGGAAATCGCTCTCGCACCAAGTTTCAGAACGCCTCGCTCAAATGCATCACGCCAGTGCAAGCGGCTCGGCTAAATGCATCGAGACAGTGCACTTGAACCCACTTTAACCCAAGGGAAAATGCAAAACTGTCTGCTCTGTCCATGAAAACTCGACCCAATCAGTACATGATGGACTGATCAGTCCATCCGGACTGTCCCGGACGACCCATCAGTACATGAAAACTCGGGACTTGGGTCATCAGTCCGTGAAAACTCGGCCAAACTCAGTACACGGACTGATCAGTCCGTCCGGACAGTACGTATGGACTGATCAGTCCATGAAAACTCGACCCAATCAGTACACGATGGACTGATCAGTCCATCCGGACTGTCCCGGACGACCCATCAGTACATGAAAACTCGGGACTTGGGTCATCAGTCCGTGAAAACTCGGCCAAACTCAGTACACGGACTGATCAGTCCGTCCGGACAGTACGTATGGACTGATCAGTCCATGAAAACTCGACCCAATCAGTACACGATGGACTGATCAGTCCATCCGGACTGTCCCGGACGACCCATCAGTACATGAAAACTCGGGACTTGGGTCATCAGTCCGTGAAAACTCGGCCAAACTCAGTACACGGACTGATCAGTCCGTCCGGACAGTACGTATGGACTGATCAGTCCATGAAAACTCGACCCAATCAGTACACGATGGACTGATCAGTCCATCCGGACTGTCCCGGACGACCCATCAGTACATGAAAACTCGGGACTTGGGTCATCAGTCCGTGAAAACTCGGCCAAACTCAGTACACGGACTGATCAGTCCGTCCGGACAGTACGTATGGACTGATCAGTCCATGAAAACTCGACCCAATCAGTACACGATGGACTGATCAGTCCATCCGGACTGTCCCGGACGACCCATCAGTACATGAAAACTCGGGACTTGGGTCATCAGTCCGTGAAAACTCGGCCAAACTCAGTACACGGACTGATCAGTCCGTCCGGACAGTACGTATGGACTGATCAGTCCATGAAAACTCGACCCAATCAGTACATGATGGACTGATCAGTCCATCCGGACTGTCCCGGACGACCCATCAGTACATGAAAACTCGGGACTTGGGTCATCAGTCCGTGAAAACTCGGCCAAACTCAGTACACGGACTGATCAGTCCGTCCGGACAGTACGTATGGACTGATCAGTCCATGAAAACTCGACCCAATCAGTACATGATGGACTGATCAGTCCATCCGGACTGTCCCGGACGACCCATCAGTACATGAAAACTCGGGACTTGGGTCATCAGTCCGTGAAAACTCGGCCAAACTCAGTACACGGACTGATCAGTCCGTCCGGACAGTACGTATGGACTGATCAGTCCATGAAAACTCGACCCAATCAGTACATGATGGACTGATCAGTCCATCCGGACTGTCCCGGACGACCCATCAGTACATGAAAACTCGGGACTTGGGTCATCAGTCCGTGAAAACTCGGCCAAACTCAGTACACGGACTGATCAGTCCGTCCGGACAGTACGTATGGACTGATCAGTCCATGAAAACTCGACCCAATCAGTACATGATGGACTGATCAGTCCATCCGGACTGTCCCGGACGACCCATCAGTACATGAAAACTCGGGACTTGGGTCATCAGTCCGTGAAAACTCGGCCAAACTCAGTACACGGACTGATCAGTCCGTCCGGACAGTACGTATGGACTGATCAGTCCATGAAAACTCGACCCAATCAGTACATGATGGACTGATCAGTCCATCCGGACTGTCCCGGACGACCCATCAGTACATGAAAACTCGGGACTTGGGTCATCAGTCCGTGAAAACTCGGCCAAACTCAGTACACGGACTGATCAGTCCGTCCGGACAGTACGTATGGACTGATCAGTCCATGAAAACTCGACCCAATCAGTACACGATGGACTGATCAGTCCATCCGGACTGTCCCGGACGACCCATCAGTACATGAAAACTCGGGACTTGGGTCATCAGTCCGTGAAAACTCGGCCAAACTCAGTACACGGACTGATCAGTCCGTCCGGACAGTACGTATGGACTGATCAGTCCATGAAAACTCGACCCAATCAGTACATGATGGACTGATCAGTCCATCCGGACTGTCCCGGACGACCCATCAGTACATGAAAACTCGGGACTTGGGTCATCAGTCCGTGAAAACTCGGCCAAACTCAGTACACGGACTGATCAGTCCGTCCGGACAGTACGTATGGACTGATCAGTCCATGAAAACTCGACCCAATCAGTACATGATGGACTGATCAGTCCATCCGGACTGTCCCGGACGACCCATCAGTACATGAAAACTCGGGACTTGGGTCATCAGTCCGTGAAAACTCGGCCAAACTCAGTACACGGACTGATCAGTCCGTCCGGACAGTACGTATGGACTGATCAGTCCATGAAAACTCGACCCAATCAGTACATGATGGACTGATCAGTCCATCCGGACTGTCCCGGACGACCCATCAGTACATGAAAACTCGGGACTTGGGTCATCAGTCCGTGAAAACTCGGCCAAACTCAGTACACGGACTGATCAGTCCGTCCGGACAGTACGTATGGACTGATCAGTCCATGAAAACTCGACCCAATCAGTACATGATGGACTGATCAGTCCATCCGGACTGTCCCGGACGACCCATCAGTACATGAAAACTCGGGACTTGGGTCATCAGTCCATGAAAACTCGGCCAAACTCAGTACACGGACTGATCAGTCCGTCCGGACAGTACGTATGGACTGATCAGTCCATGAAAACTCGACCCAATCAGTACATGATGGACTGATCAGTCCATCCGGACTGTCCCGGACGACCCATCAGTACATGAAAACTCGGGACTTGGGTCATCAGTCCGTGAAAACTCGGCCAAACTCAGTACACGGACTGATCAGTCCGTCCGGACAGTACGTATGGACTGATCAGTCCATGAAAACTCGACCCAATCAGTACATGATGGACTGATCAGTCCATCCGGACTGTCCCGGACGACCCATCAGTACATGAAAACTCGGGACTTGGGTCATCAGTCCGTGAAAACTCGGCCAAACTCAGTACACGGACTGATCAGTCCGTCCGGACAGTACGTATGGACTGATCAGTCCATGAAAACTCGACCCAATCAGTACATGATGGACTGATCAGTCCATCCGGACTGTCCCGGATGACCCATCAGTACATGAAAACTCGGGACTTGGGTCATCAGTCCATGAAAACTCGGCCAAAATCAGTACACGGACTGATCAGTCCGTCCGGACAGTACGTATGGACTGATCAGTCCATGAAAACTCGACCCAATCAGTACGTATGGACTGATCAGTCCATCCGGACTGTCCCGGATGACCCATCAGTACATGAAAACTCGGGACTTGGGTCATCAGTCCATGAAAACTCGGCCAAAATCAGTACACGGACTGATCAGTCCGTCCGGACAGCTATG
>CAJHQP010009127.1:0-23746 GCA_905132765.1 Moricandia arvensis
CGCCCCGACCGCCACGGCTAATGTGCCACCCACACCCGCTCTCTCGGCCCGTGGGCCCCATCCCGTTCAACGGTCGGTGCGTTATTTTTCTGAGGCTCGAAATCATTGTTTACTATCCCTCCAATCACCACATGACCTTTCCCCGTGCTTTGGCCTCACTCACACGGTATCGCGAATCACTTTCCGATAGGTCACCCATCCTTTCACTACTCCAGGCATAAGCACGCTTAACCCTGGAGTTCTAAATAGATGTGTGACAGAAAAGGTAAGTTTAACTTTTGGTGATATAGGTAGTCAAATCAATTCTCTTAAGCCTTTTTCATATATCAAAACTCGGGATGTTACAAACTTCTTCATCATAACTCCTATGATATGGATTCAACTTCAGGGCAATTTTCCACAGATTTATGAGTCCAAATAAATCTTCTTACATCTTTATTCATTCTGGTTTGATTAGAATCAAGAAGAAATTGCCAAATTTCCAAACAGGGTAAACTATAGTCACTTTGGTTAAAAGTTGGATAACTTCTTCATCATAACTCATATAATATTGATTAGAATCAAGAAGAAATTACCAAATCTCCAAATAGGTTAAAGTGGAAATAACTTCAGTTGAAAGATGGATAACTTCTTCATCATTACTCCTATGATATTGATTCAAATTCAGAGTGATTATTCACTGAATTAAGATTCCAATTATGCTTCTTACATCTTGATTATTCTGGTTTGATTAGAATCAAGAGGAAATTTCCAAATCTCCAAAAAGGGTAAACTGGAATGACTTCGATTAAAAGTGGGATAACTTCTTCATCATAACTCCTATGATATTGGTTAAACTTCATGGTGATTCTATACATATTTAGGAGTCCAAGTGAAGCTTCTTAGATCATGATTCATTTAGATTTTATTAGAATCAAGAAGAAATTGCCAAATCTCCAAATAGGGTAAACTGAAATCACTTCAGTTGAATGTGAGATAACTTCTTCATCATAACACCTTTGATATTTATTCAACTTCAGGGTGATTCTACATTGATTTATCAGTCCGAATAAAGGTTCTTACGTGTTGATTCATTTTTTTTTAATTGAATACAGAGGAAATTGTCAATCTCTTACATGGTAAAATGGAATCCCTTCGGTTAAAAGTGGGAGAACTTCTTCATCATACTCTTATGATATTGATTCAACTTGAGGGTAGTTCTAAACTCATTTATGTGTCCAAATAAAGCTTCTTACATCTTGATTCATTCTTTTTTAATTTGAATCACGAGGAAATTTCCAAATCTCTGAACTTGATAAACTGGAATCACTTTAGTTAAAGTGGGATAACTTCTTCATCATAACTCCTATGATATTGATTCAACTTCAGGGTGATTATCACTGATTTATGATCAAATAAAGCTTCTTACATCTTTATTCATTCTGTTTGATTTGAATCAAGAAGAAATTACTGATCTCCAAACAGGGTGAACTAGAATCACTTCGGTTAAAAGTTTGATAACTTCTTCATCGTAACTCGTATGATATTGATTCAACTTCATCCACTTATTTATGAGTCCAAATCAAGTTTCTTAAATCGTGATTATTTTGGTTTGATTAGAATCAAGAAAAAATTGCCAAATCTCCAAAAATCAAGCAAAACCTTTGTCTGTGTGGTTTGGGGTTCGATCTTTGAAAATGGGGGGGGGGGGGTAATAGGTTTATTTACTTAAAAAATGTGCATTTATGTTCATATATTTAAAATATGTTTAATTAAGACGAGCGTGAAAGATTTTGTGGAATTGTTACTATATGATAATTATAGTGTGGAAATAGATCGTTACCCTAATTTATATGATATTTGTTCAACTTAAGGGTGATTCTACGCTGATTTATGAGTCCAATTGAAGCTCCTTGGATCGTGATTCATATTATTTTGATTAGAATCTAGAAGAAATTGTCAAATCTCCAAAAATGGTAAACTGGAATCACTTCGCTTAAAAGTGGGAAAGCTTCTTCATCATAACTTCTATGATATTGGTTAAAATTCAGGGTGATTATACACTGATTTATGAGTCCAAGTGAAGCTTCTTAGATCGTTATTCATTTTGGTTTGATTAGAGTCAAGAAGAAATTGTCAAATCTCCAAACAGGATAAACTTGAATCACTTCAGTTGAAATTGGGATAACTTCTTCATCCTAACTCCTATGATATTGATTCAATTTCAGGGTGATTATACACTTACCTATGAGTCCAAATGAAGATTCTTAAATCGTTATTCATTCTGGTTTGATAATAATAAAGAAGAAATTGCCAAATCTACAAACAGGGTAAATTGAATCACTTCGGTTGAATATGAGATAATTTCTTCATCATAACTCCTATGATATTGATTCAACTTCAGGGTTATTCCACACTGATTTATGAGTCCAAATGAAGATTCTTACATCTTGATTCATTCTGGTTTGATTAGAATCAAGAGAAATTGTCAAATCTCCAAACAGGGTAAATGGAATCACTTCGGTTAAAAGTGGGATAACTTCTTCATCATAACTCTTATGATATTGATTCAACTTCAGGGTGATTATCCACTTACTTATGAGTCCAAATCAATTTTCTTAAATCTTGATTCATTCTGGTTTGATTAGAACCAAGAAGAAATTGTCAAATCTCCAAACATGGTAAAGTGGAATCACTTCGGTTAAAATTGAGATAACTTCTTCATCATAACTCCTATGATATTGATTCAACTTCCGGGTGATTCTCCACTTATATATGAGTACAAATAAATCTTCTTAAATCTTGATTCATTCTTATTTGAATAGAATAAAGAAGAAATTATCAAATCTCCAGACAGGTAAACTAAAATCACTTCTTCAGTGTAACTCGTATGATATTGATTCACCTTCAGAGTAATCTTCCACTGATTTATGAGTCCAAATCAAGTTTCTTACATCTTGATTATTCTGGTTTGATTAGAATGAAGAAGAAAATGCCAAATCTCCAAACTTGTTACATTGGAATCACTTCAGTTGAAAGTGGGATAACTTTTTCATCATAACTCCAATGATATTGATTGAACTTCAGGGTGATTATCCACTGATTTAAGAGTCCAAATCAATCTTCTTACATCTTGATTATTCTGGTTTGATTGGAATCAAGAAGAAATTGTCAAATCTCTAAACAAGGTAAACTGGAATCAATTCGATTAAAAGTGTGATAACTTCTTAATCATCACTTATATGATATTTGTTCAACTCCAGGGTGATTATGAGCTGATTTATGAGTCCAATTGAAACTCCTTGGATCGTGATTCATTGTGGTTTGACTAGTATCAAGAAGAAATTACCAAATCTCCAAACATGATAAACTGGAATAACTTCGTTGAAAGTGGGATAACTCATTCATCCTAACTCCTATGATATTTATTCAACTTCAAGGTGCTTATCCAATGATTTATGAGTTCAAATTAAGCTTCTTACATCTTGATTCGTTCTGTTTTGATTACAATAAAAAAAAATTGTCAAATCTACAAACAGGGTACAGTGGAATCACTTTGGTTGAAAATGGGATAACTTCTTCATCATAACTCCTATGATATATGTTCAACTTCATGGTGATTCTCCACTGATTTATGAGTCCAAATAAATATTTTTATATCGTGATTCATTCTGGAATCACTTCGGTTGATTGTGAGATAACTTCTTCATCATAACTCCTATGATATTGATTCAAATTAGGTGGTTCTCCACTTATGTATGACTTCAAATAGTTTTTATTACATCTTGATTCATTCTGTTTTGATTAGAATCAAGAAGAAATTGCAAAATCTCAAAAATAGGGCAAACTGGAATCACTTCGATTAAAAGTGGGATAACTTCTTCATCATAACTTCAATGGTATTGGTTAAACTTCATGGTTATTCTAGACTGATTTATGATTCCAAGTGAATCTTCTTAGATCGTAATTCATTTTAGTTTGATGAGAATCAAGAAGAAATTGTCAAATCTCCAAAAAAGGTAAAATGGAATCACTTCAGTTGAAAGTGAGATAACTTCTTCATCCTAACTCCTATGATATTGATTCAACTTCAGGGTGATTATCCACTTAATTATGAGTTCAAATGAACCATCTTAAATCGTGATTCATTATGGTTTGATTATAATCAAGAAGAAATCGTCAAATCTCTAAACAGGGTAAATTGGAATCACTTCGGTTGAATGTGAGTTAACTTCATTATCATAACTCCTATGATATTGATTCAACTTCAGGGTGATTATCCCTTGATTATGAGTCCAAATCAAGTTTTTTAAGTCTTGATTCATTCTGGTTTGACTAGCATTAAGAAGCAATTTTCAAATATCCAAACATGATATTTGGAATCATTCGGCTGAAAGTGGGATAACTTCTTCATCCTAACTCCTACGATATTGATTCAACTTTAGGGTGAGTCTTCCCTAATTAATGAGTCGAAATCAAGCTTCTTACATCGTGATTTATTCTGTTTTGATTAGAATCAAAAAGAAATAGCCAAATCTCCAAACACAGTAAACTGAAATTACTTTTGTTAATTGTGAGATAACTTCTTCATCCACACTACTATGATATTGATTCAATTTCAGGGTGATTATCCACTAATTTATGAGTCTAAATCAAACTTCTTACATAGTGATTCATTTTGGTTTGATTATAATCAAGAAGACATTGCCAAACCTCCGAATAGTGCAAACTGGAATCACTTCGGTTAAAAGTGGGATAACTTCTTCATTGTAACTCCTATGATATTGATTCAACTTCAGGGTGAATATCCACTGATTTATGAGTCTAAATCAAGTTTTACATGGTGATTCGTTCTAGTTTGATTATAATCAAGAAGAAATTGTCAAATCTCTAAACAGGGTAAACTGGAATCACGTCTATTGAAAGTGGAATAAATTCTTCATCATAACTCCTATGATATTGATTCAACTTCAGGGTGATTTTCCACTGATTTATGTGTCCAAATAAAGGATGGTTTTCCACTGATTCAGGGTGCTTCTCCACTGATATATGATTTGAAATCAAGCTTCTTACATCGTGATTCATTCTGGTTTGTTTAGAATCAAGATGAAATTTCAAAATCTCCAAAGAAGGTAAACTGCAATCACGTCGGTTGAAAGTGGGATAACTTCTTCATCGTAACTCCTATGATATTGATTTAACTTCAGTGTGATTATCCACTGATTTATGACTCTAAATCAAGCTTCTTCCATCGTGAT
The DNA here is from genome assembly GCA_905132765.1 of Moricandia arvensis. Classification (NCBI taxonomy): domain Eukaryota; kingdom Viridiplantae; phylum Streptophyta; class Magnoliopsida; order Brassicales; family Brassicaceae; genus Moricandia; species Moricandia arvensis. Next base: position 5,238 of record CAJHQP010009127.1, read on the forward strand.
TCATTCTGGTTTGATTAGAATCAAGAAGAAATTACAAAATCTCCAAACAGGGTAAACTGAATCACTTTGGTTAAAAGTGGGATAATTTCTTCATCATAACTCATATGATATTGATTCAAGTTGAGGGTGATTATCCCCTTACTTATGATTCAAATAAAGCTTCTTAAACATTGATTCATTCTAGTTTGATTAGAATCAAGAAGAAATTGCAAAATCTTCAAACAGGGTAAGCTGCAATCACTTCGTTTAAAATTGGGATAACGACTTCATCATAACTCCTATGATATTGATTCAACTCCATGGTGATTCTCAACTTATTTATGAGTTCAAATCAATCTTCTTATATCTTGATTCATTCTGGTTTCATTAGAATCAAGAAGAAATTGTCAAATTTCGAAACAGGGTAAACTGGAATCACTTAAGTTAAAGTGGGATAACTTCTTAATCCTAACTCCTATGATATTGATTCAACTTCAGGGTGATTATTCACTTAATATAAGTTCAAATCCAACTTCTTAGATCTTGATTCATTTTGGTTTCATTAGAATGAAGAAGAAATTTTCAAATCTCCAACCAGGGTCAACTAGAATCACTTCGGCTAAAAGTTGGATAACTTTTTCACCGTAACTCATATGATATTGATTCAACTTCAGGGAGATTATCCACTGATTATGAGTCCAAAGCAAGCTTCTTACATCGTGATTAATTCTGTTTTGATTAGAATAAATAAGAAATTGCAAAATCTCCAAATAGACTAGAATCATGTCGGTTGCAAGTGGGATAACTTCTTCATCCTAACTCCTATGATATTGGTTCAACTTCAGGGTGATTCTCCACTTATTTTTGAGTCCAAATTAAGCTTATTAGATCTTCAATCATTTTGGTTTGATTATAATCAAAAAGAAATTACCAAATCTCCAAACAAGGTAAACTAGAATCATTTAAACTGAAAGTGGGATAACTTCCTAATCCTAAGTCCTATGATATTGATTCAACTTTAGGGTGATTATGCACTGAATATGAGTCCAAATACATCTTCTTAGATCTTGATTTTTTTCTGGTTTCATTAGAATCAAGAAGAAATTACCAAATCTCCAACAAGATAAACTGGAATCACTTCGGCTAAAAGTTGTATAACTTCATCGTAACTCATATGATATTGATTCTACTTTAGGGATATTAATCCACTGATTATGAGTCCAAATCAAGCTTCTTACATAGTGATTCATTCAGGTTTGCTTAGAATTAAGAAAAAATTACCAAATCTCTAAACTGGGTAAACTGGAATCACGTCGGTTAGAAGTGGGATAAATTCTTAATCCTAACTCATATGATATTGGTTCAACTTCAGGGTGATTATCCACTGATTTATAAGTCCAAATGAAGCTTCTTATATCTTGACTCATTTTTTTTATTAGAATCAAGAAGAAAGTGCCAAATCTCCAAACAGGGTCTATTTGGAATCACGTCTGTTGAAAAAAGGATAAATTCTTCATCCTAACTCCTATGATATTGATTTAACATCATAGTGTTTATTCACTAATTAATGAGTCCAAATCAAGCTTTACATCGTGATTCATTCTGGTTTGAATAGAATCAAGAAGAAATTGACAAATCTCCAGACATGGTAAACTGGAGTCACTTCGGTTGAAAGTGGCATAACTTTTTCATCCTAACTCCTATGATATTGATTCAACTTCAGGGTTATTCTCCACTGATTTATGAGTCGAAATCAAGGTTCTTACATCCTGATTCATTCTCTTTTATTAGAATCAAGAAGAAATTACCAAATCTCCAAACATGGTAAACTGAAATCACGTCTGTTGGAAGTGAGATAACTTCTTCATCCTAACTCCTATGATATTGATTCAACTTCATCATGATTGTCCACTGATTTAGGAGTCCAAATGAATATTCTTACATCGTGATTCATTCTGGTTTGATTAGAATCAAGAAGAAATTGCCAAATCTCCAAACATGGTAAACTGAAATAACATCGGTTAAAAGTGGGATAACTTCTTCATTGTAACTCCTATGATATTGATTCAACTTCAAAGAGTGGTTCTACACTGATTTTATGAGTCCAAACAAAGCTTCTTAAATCGTGGTTCATTCTGTTTTGATTAGAATCAAGAAGAAATTGCAAAATCTCTAAATAGGGTAAATTGGAATCACTTTAGTTGAAAGTGGAATAACTTCTTCATCCTAACTCCGATGATATTGATTCAACTTCACGGTTATTATCCAACGATTTATGACTCCAAGTAAAGCTTCTTACATCTTTATTCAGTCAGGTTGATTAGAGTCAAAAAGAAATTGCCAAATATCCAAACATGGTAAACTTGAATCACTTCGGTTGAAAGTGGGATAACTTCTTCATCAAAACTCCTATGAAATTAGTTCAACTTCATGGTGATTATCCACTGATTTATGAGTCCAAATGAAGATGCTTAGATCATTTTTCATTCTGGTCTGATTAGAATCAAGATGAAATTACCAAATCTCCAAACAGGGTAAACTGGAATCACTTTGGTTGAATGTGAGATAACCTCTACATAGTAACTCCTATAATATGGATTCAACTTCAGGGTGCTTCTCCACTGATTTGTGAGTCCAAATCAAGCTTCTTATTTCAATAAGAAATTTCAAAATCTCCAAACATGGTAAACTGGAATCACTTCAGTTGAAAGTGGGATAACTTCTTCATCATAACTTTTATGATATTGGTTCAACTTCAAGGTGATTCTCCACTTATTTATGAGTTCTAATCAAGCTTCTTAGATCATGATCCATCCTGGTTTGATTAGAATCAAGAAGAAATTGTCAAATCTCAAAACATGGTAAACTGGAATCATGTCGGTTAAAAGTGGGATAAATTCTTCATCATAACTCCTATGATATAGATTCAACTTCAGGGTTATTATCCCTTGATTTATGATTCCAAATAAAGCTTCTTAAATCTTGAATCATTCTGGTTTGATTAGAATCAAGAAGAAATTTCCAAATCTTCTAACAAGGTAAACTAGAATCACGTCTGTTGAAAGTGGGATGACTTCTTCATCTTATCTCCTATGATATTGATTCAACTTCAGGGTGATTATCCACTGATTTATGAGTCCAAATCAAGCTTCGTACATAGTGATTCATTCTTGTTTGATTAGAATCAAGAAAAGATTGCCAAATCTCCAAACATGGTAAATTGGAATCACGTTAGTTGAAAGTGGGAATTTTTTTTCCTAACTCATATGATAATGATTCAACTTCATGGTGATTCTACACTGATTTTTTAGTCCAAATCAAGATTCTTACGTCGTGATTCATTCTGGTTTTATTAGAATCAAGAAGAAATTGCCAAATCTCCAAACATGGTAAACTAGAATCACTTCAGTTTAAAGTGGGATAACTTCTTAATCCTAACTCCTATGATATTGATTAAACTTCAGGGTGGTTATCCACTGATTTATGAGTCTAAATCAAGCTTCTTACATCGTGATTCATTCTTGTTTGATTAGAATCAAAAAGAAATTGTCAAATCTCCAAGTAAGATAAACTGGAAACACTTCTGTTAATAGTGGGATAATTTCTTCATCATAACTCCTATGATATTGATTCAACTTGAAGGTAATTATCCACATAATTATGATTCCAATTCAAGGTTCTTAATTCCTGATACATTCTGGTTTGATTAGAATAAAGAAAAATTATCAAATCTCCAAACAGGATAAACTGTAATCACTTCGGTTAAAAGTGGGATAACTTCTTCATCATAACTCCTATGATATTGAATACACTTCAGGGTGATTAGGATGAGTCCAAATCAATATTCTTACATCTTATTCATTATTGTTTGATTAGAATCAAGAAGAAATTACCAAATCTCCAAACAGGAAAAACTAGAACCACTTCGGTTAAAAGTTGGATAACTTCTTCATAGTAACTTGTATGATATTTATTCAACTTCAGCGTGATTATCCTCTGATTTATGAGTACAAATCAAGCTTCTTACATAGTGATTCATTCTGTTTTGATTAGAATCAAGAGGAAATCGCTGAATCTCCAAATCGGGTAAACTGGAATTACTTTGGTTAAAAGTGGGATAACTTCTTCATTATAACTCTTATGATATTGATTAAAATTCAGGGTGATTATTCACTGATTTATGAGTCCAAATCAAGCTTCTTACATCGTTAAATTTGTTTTGATTAGAATCAAGAAGAAATTACCAAATCTCCAAACAGGTTAAACTGAAATCACTTTCTTTAAAAGTGGGATAACTTCTTCATCATATCTACTATTATATTGGTTCAACTTCAGGGTGATTCTACACTCATTTATGAATCCAAGTGAAGCTTTTAGATCTCTATTCATTCTGGTCTGATTAGAATCAAAAAGAAATTGTCAATCTCCAAACATGGTAAACTGGAGTCACGTCGGTTGAAAGTGGAATAACTTCCTCATCATAACTACTAAGATATTGATTCAACTTCAGGAAGATTCTCCACTGATTCATTCTGGTCTAATTAGAATCAAGAAAAAATTGCCAAATCTCCAAACATGGTAAACTGGAGTCACGTCGGTTGAAAGTGGAATACCTTCTTCATCATAACTACTAAGATATTGATTCAACTTCAGGGAGATTCTCCACTGATTTATGAGTCCAAATCAAGATTTTTACATCGTGATTCATTCTGGTTTGATTAAAATCAAGAAGAACTGTGAAATCTCCAAACATGGTTAACTGGAATCACTTATGTTAATAGTGGCATAAGTTCTTCATCATAACTCTTATGATATTAATTCAACTTCCCGGTTATTCTCCACTTATTTATGAGTTAAAATAAAACTTCTTACATCTTGATTAATTCTGTATTGATCAGAATCAAGATGAAATTTCAAATCTCCGAAGAGGGTAAAATGGAATCACTTTGGTTAGAAGTGGGATAATTTCTTCATTATAACTCCAATGATATTGGTTCAACTTCATGGTGATTATCAAATTATTTATGAGTCCAAATAAAGATTCTTAGATTGTCATTCATTCTGAATTTTTTAGAATCAAGATGAAATTACTAAAGCTCCAAACAGGGTGAACTGGAATCACTTCGGTTGAATGTGAGATAACTTCTTCATCATAACTCCTATGATATTGATTCAAATTAGGTTATTTTCCACTGATTTATGTGTCTAAATAATGCTTCTTACATCTTGATTCATTCTTGTTTGATTAGAATCAAAAAGAAATTGTCAAATCGCCAAACATGGTAAACTGGAATCACTTTGGTTAAAACTTGGATAACTTCTTCATGGTAAGTCGTATGATATTGATTCAACTTCAGGGTGATTATCCACTGATTTATGAGTCTAAATCAAGCTTCTTACATCGTGATTCAGTATGGTTTGATTAGAACCAAGAAGTGATGAACCCCTGGTGAAGAGATCCTTTGTCCTTCATACTTTTGAAGGAAGATCTGATGATTTTGAGAGATATCTGGGTTGATTTTGATGACGATGGATGGATTGATTGGATTATATTTAGAAAGGATTTATGAACTGATCAGATCTTGTGTAGATGTGTTTAAGATCAAGAGAATGAACTTTGTTTGAGATCATAGACAAGTTTTGCAATCAGAGAATGAACTCTTTAGCAATCAGTGTTCAAAGATTAACATAGGATTCACAAGCTTTTTGGCAAAGTTTTGATAAAAAGAGTGAATAATTTTTCAGAGAGTTCTCAAAGAATTTAAGTAGCAGAAACATAAGTTGAAAGGTCCTAATACTTGTACAATATCAAAAATAAATAAGTAGTAAAACTTAGACAAGTCCAAAGACTGAAAAAGTGAAGAGTTGGCTCTTTTCCTTGGCTTGATTTTCGTGGCTAGCTCATTAGGGAGAGAGAGAATGGATCCTGGACTTGGGTATCAGTCTTCTTTTCATTTGAGAAAACCCTAACTCGTCCATGAGTCTGATCCACATCTTTTCCATCTTGTTTGAATAGTTTTTCATAGCCAAAATAAGCTCATTATGCTCCACTCCAGCTTCTGGTTCATCTTCAGGCTTTCTATTCAGCCATCCCGGTTTATCCTTTGTAGAATAGTCTTCTGCCTCAACCATGGTTACATCATCCACTCCTCCTTTGAAAGGATTTGTCCTCAAATCCAAATCTCCTACATCAAAAGGATACAAGTAAGAATCGAGACAAATGATCAAGAAAATAAGCATCAAAACAACTTCATAATAAGGTTTTGAACAGAAACTTCCTTGGAATTTTGAAGCCATTTTCCTCAAGTACTTCCATCTCCAAGTCTTAGGCTGATAAACATGGTGTTTGCTTTTGTTCCTTTGAGACTGATCATTTTTTCATGAACATTCAAAACAGGGACTAGATATCCAGAATTATATGTGCAAGACATGCAATTGTTGAGATCAGAAACCAAAGTTCCTTTTCCTAGAACATGTAGCACACGTTTCAGATTATCATGATGCCTATCAAAGTAAGTGTTGTACACTAGAATTGTGTCAAGGAAGATTATAGAAAATTTCCTAAAGAACAACTTCAAAACAAGCACAAGTTTCTCAGATTCAGAACACAAAAGATCAAGTTTAAACCGATAATTACTTAACCAAGGCTCAGCATGTTTATCAAAGAAAGTGTTGTACATTAATATATCATAAAAGCTCAAAACCACATCATTCTGCACAGATGATCCCATAATAAACCAAGATTTATCAGTTTGAGATGAAGAAGGAACATGTTTCCAAACAGAATCATAAACAAATTCAGTTTCAGCCCTAAGTGATTTCGGTTCCTGCAACATTCTAGGTTTGTTCAAAGCACAAGCAGATGCAAACAAATCATCAATGACAAGTTCATGCTTAGAAAAATTCAGAACAAAGCTATTTTCTTTGAAGACAAATGAATCAAAAGATTTTCTAGAATAAAAACAGGCTGTTGCAGAACAAGCTCCAGTGACTTTTCATGATGATCAAAGCTTTTGTTATGTTCCATAAATTGATAAAACTCAAAACAAGACCAGGATTGATTTCATTACCACATGAAAAACGTTTTTGATCAGAAAATTTATATGGTTCAAGTTTCTTAAAAGAATGAATCATGTTATCAAAAACAGAGTTTGAAATACAAAATTCTTTTACTTTTTCTAAACAAAGGGGGGTTGGTTATGAGTAATCAAGCTGAAGGACCAGTAGCAAACAAAGGAGTTTACAAACAAGATGATAGGAGAGTCTTGACGTTTGATCACCGTAAGAAGAAGGGCCACATGAAGGATAAGTGTTGGATACTTCATCACAACTTGAAACCAAACAAGTTCAGGGAGCCATAGAACCAATACCAAGAGGCTAGAGCTCACTTCTCAACTAAAGGTGCTGAACCAGTGACTCCTTCCAGATGCTCCTCAATGTGCTCTAACACTGGTATGGGAAAGGCCATGGCGACAACCTCCTCTTACTCCAATATCCATGATGAGAGCATTAAGAGATCTGACTTGGATTCTCTCATCAAGGCTTTAATGGAGAACTCTGGTAACCTTAACACTCTTTGGTATCTCTCTTAATGCTTTATACACTGCTGGTATTGCAATGAATGGATTAGGCAGTACTACACCAATAGTTATAAACTCAGGTGCATCACACCATATTATTAGTGATTCAAACTTGATTACTAATATAAAACCAATTCTAGGAAATGTTATGATAGCTAATAGTGATAGAGTTCCTTAAAAGGTGTAGGTGATTTAAAACTGTTTGATAAGGTGTCTAAAGTTTTCTGTATGCCAACCTTTGCTTCTAACCTTCTGTCTGTTAGAAAGGCCACTACTGATTTGAATTGTCATGTTACTTTCACCCGTAATGAAGTGTATTTTCAGGATATTTAGACTAGTAAGTTGCTTGGCAAAGGTGGAACCAAGGGAGACTTGTACTTTCTTGAGGACACCGTACTAGCTTCTGATTTATCTTGTGCTTTAAATTATGTTCATTAATTACCTAACGATGTAATATGGCATGCTAGATTAGGACACTCTCATTCTTGCGCCTTGAACATCATGTTGCCTAGTGTTTCTTTTAAAAGTGATTGTGAAGCTTGTATTCTAGGAAAACATTGTAGGTATGTGTTTCCTAAATCAATGACTATCTATGATAATGCGTTGATCTTATTCATTCTGATGTTTGGACAGCCCCTTGTGAATCTAGAGAACAACATAAGTACTTTTGTGACTTTTATAGATGAAAAATCTAAGTACATATGGTTAACTTTGTTGAAATCTATGGATAGGGTGCTAGAAGCATTTAAAAAATTTCAAAGGTATATTGTTAACCACTTTCATGCCAAGATCAAAATATTTAGATCAGATAATGGAGGAGAATACACAAGCACAATCTTCAAGCAACACCTTGCAGCACAAGGCATCATCCATCAAACTAGTTGTCCTTACACACCTCAAAAATATGGTGTGGCTGAGAGGAAAACCGACATCTAATGGAGGTGGCCAGAAGCATGATGTTCCATATGAATGTTCCTAAACATTTTAGGGGTGATGTAGTTGTGACTGCATCTTACTTAATAACATGATTCCTACAAAAGTGGTCAGTGATATATCATTATGAGGTACGCAACAAAACAAGACCATTTATAGACCATTTGTGTGTGGTTGGGTGTGTGTGTTTTGTTTTGTTTCCAGGTGAACTGAGGAACAAGCTAGAGGCTAAAAGCGCACATGCCATGTTTATTGGATACTCTCCAACTCATAAAGGCAACAAGTGCTATGTACATGAGACAAGAAAGGTTTTGATCTCCAGGGATGTTAAGTTTGTGGACTCTAGAAGTCACTATGATGAGAGGAGTTGGGATGATCTCAAGGACCTCTCTCAGTTTTCCTCAGATAGAGCCAACAACTTGAGAGTAATTTTAGAGAATCTTGGCATCCACTTACCAACAGAACTTGAGGGAATCAAGAAGACACCAGTTCATGATACTACTGAAGATGAGGAATATATTGAAGTCACTCATCCTGATCATGAGGGGGGCAATAAAACAACTCAGTCTGAGGAACAAGCGCAACAATCTGAAGACTCAGTAGCTCATGATCAAGATGAGATGCCATCAGCTACTGAAGTTCAACCACAAGATGAAACCCAATTAGATGAGGAGGAAGAATCTGATCAGATACAACCTTTGAGAAGGACTACAAGGATCAACAGACCAGCATCAAATTGGATCAACACAAGGGTCTACTTCAATGCAAAAGCAGTAGCTCATCCAATTAGTGCAGTTCGTTCTCTAGCTCAGTATCAAGAAGAACATCAAGCTTTCATTATGGAGTTGGACCAGGAATATGTCCCAAGATCTTATGAAGAAGCAATGGAGGATTAAGAATGGAAAAACTCAGTTGGAGATGAGATCAATGCTATGATCAAGAATGATACTTGGTATGAAGCTGATCCCCAAAGGCAAGAAAGCAGTGACAAGTCGCCTACTCTTCACAATCAAGTACCTAGCAGATGGAAAACCAGAAAGGAAAAAGACAAGACTAGTTGCAAAAGGCTTTACTCAGGTCTATGGATAAGATTACCTTGATACATTTGCACCAGTAGCCAAGCTTCACACCATAAGGATTGTGATCTCATTGGTAGTCAACTTGGAATGGGACTTATGGCAAATGGATGTCAAGAATTCTTTCTTACAAGGTGAATTAGAAGATGAGGTATACATGCGATCACCACCTGGTCTAGAAGACATGGTAAAACCAGGAAATGTATTGAAGCTAAAGAAGGCTATCTATGGCTTGAAGAAATATCCAAGCGCTTGGTACCATAAGTTAAGCTCAACTCTAAATGGAAGAGGATTTGTCAAATCAGAGGCTGATCATACTCCCTTCACACTGACCAGCACGCAAGGGATTATTGTCATTCTCATTTATGTAGATGACATTATCATAACTGGTAATGACAAGGAAGGTATCCTCTCAACTAAGACTTTTCTTAAATCTACATTTGACATCAAAGATTTGGGAGAGTTGAAGTACTTCATAGGGATTGAAATATGCCGTTTTAAAGAGGGGCTCTTCTTATCCCAAAGGAAGTGCACACTTGATCTTTTAAATGAGGCAGGAAACTTTGGAGGGAGAAAGGTCAAGACACCATTGGAAGAATGCTACAAGGTACTGCGAGAGGCGGAGTATGAGGATACTCCATTTGAAGATGCTAAGAAGTACATGAGGATGGTGAGCAAGCTCATATACCTGACCATTACTCTACTAGATCTGTGTTGTTCTGTGAACCAAGTCAGTGAAGACATGCAAATACCTAAAGTTCATCACTGGAATATGGTGGAAAGGATCTTGAGATACTTGAGAGGAGCTCATGGTCAAGGTGTGTGGATGGCTTGCAATGGAAGCACAGAGATTGTGGGGGTACTGTGATGCATATTGGGCTGGTGATAGAGTGGACAGGAGGTCTACAACAGACTATTGTACTTTTATTGGAGGAAATTTAGTCACCTGGAAGAGCAAGAAGCAGAAGATAGTATCATGCTCAGGTGCTGAAGCAGATTATAGAGAAATGAGAAAGCTTACTAGTGAGCTTATCTGGATCAGAAATCTGCTAAGAGACTTGTGGATTGAGACTACAACTCCCATCACCATGCATTGTGACAACTAGGATGCCATTCATATAGCATCCAACAGTGTGTTCCATGAGAGGACAAAGCACATTGAGGTGAATTATCATAAAGTTAGACAAGCTGTGGAGTAGCACATTATATTGCCTTGCTACACTAGAAGTTCTTGGTCTCTCTCTCTCCCACAACATTTCTCTTGTCTCTTGTTGTTCTTCATGTTCTTGAGCTTGTTTCTGGAGTTCTTGGTCGAATTTTTTTCTAATTCTATCAAAACTCACAATCTGTCCCTTGCTTGTTCGAAATGTGTTTTAAAGATCAGACTTGGTGAAAACACATGATATGATCTCTTGTTGTCTATTGATGCTAGTCTTAGTGTTTGTTGATAGGCTGCCCATGTTGATCGGAGCCTGCACATGATGTATATTCCTGACCATGGAGATTGCCCACTGCCAAGATGGTTGAGAGGATGAATGGAGCAGTGGAGATTTTCCTCAGAAGTGACTTCATGATGCCAAGGGGGTGGAAAAGAAGTACACTGAAGAGAAAAGGCCACAATTCAAGCAAATAGGACCGTGGTCTCAAGGCATTGGTGATCATCACTGGCTCTCATCTCCCAAGATTGACCACATACTCTCATTATGAGGTCAAGCTTGAGGAGGGGTGTTAATATGAGAAGCCAGTGTCCATCTTCTTATGCAATGGAAGTACCTAAAACTATACTTATTCTTTTTTGAATAGATTTTCCCCTTGAGAATTGATGCAAGTGTGTTTGCATTGTTTGAATCAGGTACTTAGAGCTCATAAGAAGAGTCTGGTCGTGGATCAAACCCTTTGATGATGTCAGGATGTCAGAAGAAAGGGGGAGACAAAGAACCAGCCACATGGAGAGTTCCAAGCATTTTTGAGTGTGAAGCAAGGAAGGCATTGGTGCATTCTTGCCATTGAAGTAAGGCCATGATCCAGGGTTTATGAGTCCTTAAAATAGATCATAAGACTCATAAACCCACTGGCCAATCCCTAGGCTGAGGGTGGTCGACTCTTTTTCCCTAAGTATGGTTTTATCCAAAGAGGTTTTCCAGACTTAGGTTTTTAATAAGGAATCTACTCTCAGTTCCAAGCTTGCCCAAGGATTTACTATGGTCAAGCTTGAGGGGGAGTGTTGAAATAAATAAAGGAATGACTAGAAGAAGAAGTTAGTTTGATGATCCAAGGAGACTTCAAGTAAGTAGAGAGTTGAGAATGATGTAACCAGAGTGTAACGACCCAAATTTGGGCCCATATGTTTTGGTCCAGCAAGGCCCGTTGGAGCAGCCAGAAACCCTAGGTGAGTCTCATTATATAAACCTTTATAACTCATTCCTTTTTCCCCAGAAACCCTAAAGCTTAAAACATTGCAGAGACTGAGCCGTCAAGCAGATCGGAGACCGTACCGTTGCCGTCGCCGTTGATCGAGACCCGATCCACTATCCCATCACCGCCAACCACCGTAGGTAACGTCGTTGGCCGCAGTTTCATAAGGTTTTATTTCGGCCGTTTAGTAAATCGATCATAACTCTCTAACCGTGTCGTTTCTCGTGAATCCAAGGCCACCATCGTGTTCGTGACGTCGAGACGAGTCTGGTACTCCGAGATCAGCCGAAACCGGCCACGCACGCGCCCACACGCGCCGCCCAACCGCCGCGGTGTTCCGCGCGTGTGAGACACGCGCCACCGCAGCCCTCCACACGCGCCGCGCGTGAAGTCCACGCGCCGCGCGTGAAGTCCACGCGCCGCCGCCACGCGCCGGCCGCCGCCGGCCGCCGCCACCGTCCGCCGCCGTCGCCGATTCCGGTAAGTCGTCGCCTTCCCCGTCGCCGCCTGTGACTCACCGGTGACCGCGGCTGAGTCGACTCGGCGAGTCACCAACGGCGGTCACCGGCGGGTCATCGGGTCAACCGGCTGAGTTGGTTCGGTTTAGGTTAACCGGTTTTAAATTAAAAATTATTTCTGGTTTAAATTAATTGAATTTGGGTTATCTTAAACCGAGTTGAAATTAATTTAAACCTGGTCCAATTGAAATCAAATCTAGTTAAGGAAAACCGGTTGGTTCAATTCGATTTCAATTTGGTCAAGGGTTGACCGGCTTGCGTCAGAGTTGACCGGGTTGACCTTTGACCTGCGGGTTGACTTTTTGACCAGACCACCGGTTATCCGTTTTTGACCGTTCAAAGGGCGTTCTGACTCGATTTTTTGCCCTGATTTCAGATTTGGAGTCTATTTGAGTAGCTGGAGTTCATAGACAACACTTTTCCCACATTGCTAAGGTGAGGGCTATTCCCAAACTTCTTGTGCACGGTTTAGGATTTTGAATAAACATAATTTATTTCTAATATGTTCTGTCTTCGTGAATTGAGTCTATTAGAGGTTGCTTGTTAGTCATTAGGTTCTCTGTTAAACCGGATATAGGGTGTTAGAGGGTTCAACTTTACTTGTTCTTTGATAATTGATATTAAATATATATATATACTATGTACAAATATATATTTGTTGAGAATTGAGGTGTAATGTTGTGGTCGACTACGGAGACGTACTTCCGTAGAGTAATTTGTGACCAGTGTGTTTTTGTGTGGAGATGTTGCGGCACAACATAGTCGACCTGTTGTTGCCAAGGCTGAGGTCGATAAATCGTCTCCGGGCGTGTGTTACCGAGCACGTATTCGGCGCTGTTGTATTTTGGCATGTTAGTGGGAAGCGGGTGTGTATCTCGCTAGGACCATTGTTTGATCTTTGGGTACTTTAGGTACCGTGTTTGTTACGTGTTGGAATTAAATTATATTTATTCAGAATATTATGACCGGGTCCATGGACTTCGGGTTTAGCACCCCATACCTCACTGAGTGACTCCCCTGTTGCTCACCCCTCTTTCTTCCCTTTCAGGTGAGACTGCTGAGGAGGAGTGATTCATTTGAGATCGGTGTCTTGGGTGTATTTATTTTCAGACTTATGATTTTACGTTTATGGTTATTTTCCCGGATTTTATTCTATTTAAGGATTTATGGTGTTACATTGACTACGCGAAGTAATAAAGTGAAGTTTCAGGAAGATTATTATTTATTAAGTTAAACAAAAAAATGCGAGTGTTACACAGAGTATTAGTAGCCAGCGAATGGGAGAATGATGGAGAATAAGTATCCTGAGAATTAGAGAATGATAGAATAGAGAATAGAAAATAGAAATTTGCTCAAGAGTTCTAATGGATAGAGTTTTGCTCTGTTTTCTTGAGTTTTGCGGAAGCATTTACAGCCAGGAGCATCCAATACTCATTAAGAGTTGGTGCTTTTGGTAGCTGAAACACAATGGACCTTTGGACCATTATTTTATCCACTGATCTTAGACATATACCACTAGAATAACTCATGAACTGATGTTTTTCATTGCTTGCAACAAGAGAACCATCAAAATAACACATGAACAAGTGTTTCCTATAGCTTAAACAACAATTAAACCAATTGATCAAAACAGTTTGTACGGTGGTCAAAGAGATGCTTCATTAAGAGAAAGCTATTATCCAGTGGATAAAGCATAATGGTGAAGCATTTCCGAAATCTTTCTCTTGCTCAACCTTGATCAAAGATACTAACAAGTACTGACCAAGCTAACACTATATCGTAGTGAGAGAGAAAGTATTTATTCAAAAACAGATAGAAAAGAGGTGAGTTAGATCCCAAATAAAGAGCAACAAGCTCTGATACATGTGGGAATTCATCAGTTCTTGTCTCATGTCAAGAGAGTATTCAATTAACTTGTAACTGAATCCTCTTCAACCATAAAACAGGAACTCACCATTCAAAAGAAGAGACAACCAACATGTGATTGAATCATCATAACACAATTTACTATAAACCAAGAATCCTAGACAGTGGTTTTATGAAGTAGAAACTATCTAGTATGTATCTAATCCTTGAAAAGTAACACAACACTTAGAGTTTGTGTACTGAGATGAATGAGATTTAGAATCAGTAACCTAGAGCTTAAGACAATAGATAAGAAAGAGTTTAGAGTGAGTTTGACAAGTATTAGACTGCCTAAGAGAGAAAGAGCTAAGGCAGCCTCTAAACCATAATACATAACTCCATACATTGTGAATATTGTTTACAAACAATCAAGACAGAGAGAGAGCCATGAGTTTAGAGAGAGAGAGAAACTTGTCTATTGATTCTAGTTACAGTTACAAGTAGGTGAAGTTGCCTTTAAATAGACCATGAGGCAACATTAAACAGATTACTAAAACAAGAAAATATAATAAATAATTCTGTAAGGAAGAAAAGAGGCCCAAGGGGACCAAGGGGAGGCACGTACAGAGGAGTAGAAAGGGACAGGAGGAGAGGCACAACCTTCCTTTTTGATAGTGACAGGTCTACACAACTCTTTATACACAACTCTTTATGCATCCAGGGTCAACTAGAATCACTTCGGCTAAAAGTTGGATAACTTTTTCATCGTAACTCATATGATTTGATTCAACCTCAGGGAGATTATCCACTGATTATGAGTCTAAATCAAGCTTCTTACATCGTTATTAATTCTGTTTGATTAGAATCAAGAAAAAATTACCAAATCTCAAAACATGATAAACTGGAATCACTTTGTTGAAAGTGGGATAACTTCTTCATATATCTTCTATGATATTGGTTCAACTTCAGGGTGATTCTCCACTGATTTATGAGTCCAAGTGAAGATTTTAGATCGTGATCATTTAGGTTTTCATTAAATCAAGAAAAATTGCCAAATATCCAAACATGGTAAACTGGAATCACTTCGGTTAAAGTGGATAACTTCTTATCATAACTCCTATGATATTGATTCAACTCATGATTATCCACTTATTATGAATCAAATGAGATTCTTAAATCGTGATTAATTCTGTTTGATTAGAATCAAGAAGGAAATTGCTAAATCTCCAAACAGGGTAAACTGGAATCACTTCGGTTTGAAAGTGAGATAACTTCTTCATCATAACTCATTTGATATTGATTCAAGTTCAGGGTGATTCTACACTGATTAATGAGTCAATAAACAAGCTTCTTACATCTTTGATCATTGTTTTTATTAGACATACAGAGGAAAATTACCAAATCTCCGAACATGGTAAATGAATCACTTTAGTTAAAAATAGAATAATTTCTCATCATAACTCTTATGATATTGATTCAACTCAGAGTGATTATCCACTGATATATGAGTACAAATCAAGTTTCTTAAATCATGATTCATTCTGGTTTGATTAGAATTAGAAGAAATTGCCCAAATTTCCAAACATGGTAAACCTGGAATCACTTCTGTTAAAATTGGATAATTTGTTCATCATAACTCCTATGTTATGATTCAACCTTCAGGGTAATCTCCACAGATTTATGAGTCCAAATAAATTTCTTACATCTTTATTCATTATGGTTTGATTAGAATCAAGAGAAGAAATTGCCAAATCTCCAAAAGGATAAACTTGAGTCACTTTGGTTAAAAGTCGGATAACTTCTTCATCATAACTCGTATAATATTGATAAATCAAGAAAGAAATTACCAAATCTCCAAACATGTTACAGTGGATTAACTTCAGTTGATAAGTGGGATAACTTCTTTCATCATACTCCTATGATATTGATTCAAATTCAGGGTGATTAACCACTGATTTAAAAGAGTCCAATTAAGCTTCTTACATCTTGATTATTCTGGTTTGATTAGAATCAAGAAAAAATTTCAAATCTCCAAAACGGGTAAACTGGAATCACTTCGATGATTCATCATAACTCCTATGATATTGGATAAATTTCATGGAGATTCTACACTATTATCCACTGATTTATGAGTCCAAATAAAGCTTCTACATCTTTATTCATTCTTTTTGATTTGAATCAAGAAGAAATTACTGAATCTCAAACAGGGTGAACTGGAATCACTTCGTTTCTAAAAGTTGGAACTTCTTCATCGTACTCGTACGATATTGATTCAACTTCAGGGTGATCATCCACTTATTTATGAGTCCAAATCAAGTTTTACATCGTGATTGATTGTGTTGATTAGAATCAAGAAGAAATTGCAAATCTCCAAACATGTTAAATTGAATGACTTCAGTTTGAAAGTGGGATAACTTCTTCATCATAAACTCCTATGATATTGACTCAAATTTAGGGTGATTATCCACTGATTTAGAGTTCAAATTAAGTTTCTTACATCTGATTAGTCTGGTTGATTAGAATCAAGAAGAAATTGTTAAACTCGCTAAAATCAAGCTAAACTTGTCTGTTGTTTTGGTTCGATCTTGAAAATGCGTAAATAGGTATTTACTTAAACTATGTGCATTTATACATATACTTAAATATGTGTATTTAGACGAGCGTGAAAGATTTTATGGAACTGTACTCTATAACTTATTGTGGAAATATATTGTACCCTAATTATATGCATATTGTTGAACTTCAGGTGATTATACGCTGATTTATGAGTCCAATTAAACTCTTGGATCGTGATACATATTGCGTTTTGATTATATCTAGAAAAATGTCAAATCTCCAAAAATGGTAAACTAGAATCACTTCGTTGAAAGTGGGAATAACTTCTTCATCCTAAACTCGATGATATATGATCAACTTCACGGTGCTTATCCACATATTTATGACTCCAAGTGAAAGCTTCTACATCGTTATGTCAGTCTGGTGATTAGGATCAAGAATAGATTATGCCAAGA
The DNA here is from genome assembly GCA_905132765.1 of Moricandia arvensis. NCBI lineage: Eukaryota > Viridiplantae > Streptophyta > Magnoliopsida > Brassicales > Brassicaceae > Moricandia > Moricandia arvensis. The sequence goes on from CAJHQP010009127.1 coordinate 22,595, forward strand.
TCTCCAACAGGATGCAAACTTGAATCACTTCAGTCTGAAAGTGCGGATAACTTCTTCATCCTTTAACCTCCGATGATATTGATTCAACTTTCATGGTGATTCTCCACTTACCTATGAGTCCAAATGAAGCTGCTGAGATCGTTTTCATTCTGGTCTGATATAGAATCAAGATGAAATTGCCAAATCTTACAAACAGGGTAAACTGGAATCACTTCGCGTTGAATAGTGAGATAATCTTCTTCATCAGTAACTCCTATATATATGATTCAACTTCAGGGTGATTCTCCCACTGATTTATGAGTCCAAATCGAAGATTCTTACATATTGATTCATTCTTGTTTGATCAAATTCAAGAAAAAGAAATTGCCAAATCTCCAAACATGAGTAGTACTTGGAATTCACTTCAGTTTGACAGTGGGATAGACTTCTTCATCATAACTCTTATGATATTGATTCAACTTCAGAGCTGATCTATCACTTACTTTATGAGTCCGAATCAAGCTTTCTTAGATCGTTAGATCCATTCTGTTTGATTAGAACCAGAAGAAATTGTCAAATCTCCAATCAGGGTGGTAAAGTGAATCACTTCGGTTAAAATTGAATAACTTCTTCATCATAACTACTATGATATTGATTCTACTTCCGGTGATCCCACTTATATATGAGTACAAATAAAATCTTCTATAAATCTTGATTCAATTCTTATTTGAATAGATTAAAGAAGAAATTGCCAAATCTATCCAAACAAGGAAACGAAGAATCACTTCATTCAGCATAACTTTAGATATTATTCAAATTCAGAGTGATCTGCACTGATTTAAGATCCAAATTAAGTTTCTAAATCTGGATTATTCTGGTTTGATATAGAATCAAAGAAGAAAATCCATAAATCTCCAACTTGTTCAACTGGAATCACTTAGATTGAAAGTGGAATAATAACTTTTTCATCATAACTCCCGTATATTGAAACTCAGTTGATTATCCATGATTTAAGAGTCCAGTCAAGCTTCTTACATCTATTATTCTGGTTTTATTAGAATCAAGAAGAAAGAAATTGCCAAATCTCTAAACAAGGTACCACTGGAATCACTTCGATTAAAAAGTCGGGGGATAACTTCTTTATCTCACTTATATGATATTTGTTCAACTTCA